>RAHM01000648.1:28363-105204 GCA_003713295.1 Parotia lawesii
AATTACACCAAGTCTCTCACCCCTATTTAATAACCTCTATTATTATCATTACCATTATCATTATCCTTATAATTATAATTATAATTAATACTAACGACAATATTAATATCAATATCAATATCAATATTAGTATTATTAGTATTAAATAATTAGTATTATTATTAGTATTATTAGTATTAAATAAATTACACCAAGTCTATCTCACCCCTATTTAATAACCTCTATTATTATCATTACCATTATCATTATCCCTATAATTATAATTATAATTAATATTAATATTAATATTATATGAATTGCACCAAGTCTACCTCACCCCTATTTAATAACCTCTATTATTATAATTATCATTATCATCATTACCACTATCCGTATCATTAGTATCATTATCATTATCCCTATCATTGATATTAATATTAATATTAATATTAATATCAATATAAATATTAATATTAATATCAATATCCATATCAATATCAATATCAATATCAATATCAATATCAATACCACTATTATATAAATGACACCAAATCTCTCTCACCCCTATTTAATTAACCCAATTAACCAACCAATCCCTCTCTCCCTGCTCTCCCTCTTCCCATCCCAAAGATCCCTCGGGAATTCCGGCCGCTCCCGGAATTTTGGGGGGTCCCTACCCTGGTGCTCCTCGATTTGGGGCTTGGGTTTCTTTCGCAATTTGGGTTTCTTCTTATTGGTCCTTTCCAGGAGGTGGCGGAGGTGCCGCGACACTGGGGAAAAACACCCGGAACGCGGGGACAGCGGGAAGTGAGGCTGGAAAAGGAACTCACGGGGAGGGGGGGAGGTCATGGCAGCAGCAAACGGAAACGAACATTGGAATCGGAATCGAGGATGGAAATGAAAAACGAAATGGAAATAAAATTGAAATTGGAAAAAAAAAAAAAAGAAAGCGGAAATGAAAAGTGAAATTGAAATGAGAAGTGAAATTGAAATGAAAATTGGAATTTGAAGTGAAAATTTGAAGTGAAAATTGAAATTCGAAATGAAAATTTGAAATGAAAATTGAAATTTGAAGTGAAAATTTGAAGTGAAAATTGAAATTCGAAATGAAAATTTGGAATGGAAATGGAAATGAAATTTGAAATTAAAATGAAAATTTGACATGAAATGAAAATTGAAATTAATTTGAATTGAAAGGAAAAAATTGAAATGAAAATTGAAATTAAAATTAAACTTGAAATTGAAATTCAAAATTGAAATTGAAATTCAAAATTGAAATTCAAATTTAAATTGAAATTTGAAATTTAAATTGAAATTTGAAATTGAAATTAAAATTTGAAATTAAAATTAAAATTTGAAATTAAATGGGAATTGAAATAAAATTGGAATGAAAGTAAAAAATGAAAATGAAATGAAAATTGAAATTGGAATTAAAATAAAAATTGAAATTCAAAATTAAATTTTGAAATTGAAATTAAAATTAAAATTTGAAATGAAATGGAAATTGAAATTACATTGAAATTAAAATACAATTGAAATGAAATGAAAATTGAAATTGAAATTAAAATAAAATTTGAAATTCAAAATTAAATTTTGAAATTGAAATGGAAATTAAAATTTGAAATTAAATGGAAATTGACATTAAATTGAAATTAAAATAAAAATTGAAATGGAAATGAAAGTAAAATATTGAAATTGAAACTCAAAATTGAAATTCAAAATTAAAATTTGAAATTAATATTAGAAATTGAAATGAAATGGAAATGGAAATTAAATTGAAATGAAAATTAAAATTGAAATTGAAATGAAAGTAAAAAATTCAACTGAAAATAAAAATTTGTAATGAAATTAAAATTGAAATTGAAATGAAAATAAAAAAATTGAACTGAACTGAAATGAAAAACTGAAATGAAATGAAAATTGAAATTAAAAAACAAATCAGGATGAAATTAAATGAAAAATTGAAATGAAAATTGAATTTGAAATAAAATGGAAATAAAAAATTGAAATGAAATTAAAATTTAACAGTTGAAATTAAAACTGAAATGAAAATTGAATTTGAAATAAAATGGAAATAAAAAATTGAAATGAAATGAAAATTTAAAAATTGAAATGAAATTGAAATGAAAATTGAAATTAAAATAAACATTGAAAGCAGAATAAACATTAAAATGAAATTGAACAATTGAAATTAAATTAAAAGAACTGAAGTGAAATGAAAATTGAAATGAAATTTGAAATGAAACTTGAAATGAAACTGAAAATAAAATGCAAATAAAATGGAAAACCCCAATTAAAATGACAATGAAARTGCAAATTTAAACAAATGAGGTGGAATTGAAAATGCAAATCGAAACAAATCAACGCAACAACAACAACGAAACCAATCGATGACTTGACACAAAGACAACGAAATTCCGGAAAATAACAYGGAACTCAAAACGAGGATGGAATTCGGGAGCGATCCCGGGGAATGGCTCTGATTGGATGGGAGGTGTTGGGGGCGGAGCCTTTCCCGAGGTGCCGAATCCAGCGGGAAATGAGTTTGACACCTCTGGTGGGACCAACCCAACCCAACCCAACCTGACGTTCCCAGAGCCGCGTCCCGTCGGGAATGTCGGGAATGTCGGGAATGTCGTCTTCACCTTCCATGGACACCTGGGTTGGGATCATCTCCTCGTGTTCCCGAGCTGGGCCACCGCTGTCCCCCAGGAGCTGGAGGGCACCTGGGAACCCCTGGAGCACTTTGAGGTCCATCTCCCAGTGGCAAAACCCCAAATCCTCCCGGATCCCCAATTCCACCTCATCCATGACCTACTGAGAGGTGACATCGACCCACGGGGACATCCAGATCAGCACCAGTGGTGAAGGATTTGGGATAACCCATCCCAGGACTGGAGAGGATCTCCTAAAAATTCCCAAATAGCCCCAATTTATGTCTCCTTTTCCTGCCGTGACCAAAAACCTCAGGAGATGGGAATCTTCTGGGTCCCATCCCAACACGGGGTTTTTTTTTGGGATCCAAAGCTACTCGAGAAGAAACATCTGGAGGTGGAAGTGATGGTGAAACCACGGAATCATGGAATTTTGGATCCAAAAACCATGGAATCATGGAATTTTGGATCCAAAGCTACTTGAGAAGCTGGAAGAAACATCTGGAGGTGGAAATGATGGTGAAACCATGGAATCATGGAATGGTTTGGGTTGGAAGGAACTTCAGGGGATGGGAGAAGTCCCAGGAGTGGAGATGACGCTGATCCTGCAGCAAAGGTGTCAAAGCTCATTTCCTCTTGGATCTCCCATTGGATTTCCGGGAAGGAGGAGGCTGGGAAAGCCCTCACAGCACCGGATGCACCTCCAGGAGGGATCTTGGATGAGTTCCTCATCCATCTTTCCATGAGGAGACTCAACCAAGGGGAAAGGGACCAAATCAATGGGTTGTGACATCATGGAATGGTTTGGGTTGGAAGGGACCATGAAGACCATCCAGGGACAACTTCTACTATCCCAGCTCGCTCCAAACCCCATCCAACCTGGCCTGGAAGACTTCCAGGGATTGAGGATGGGCACGGAAGCCACCGGGCCGCGTTTCCTCACTTACCTTTCGTGTCATTCACCGGATCCATGTGCCGGTAAATGTATCCTTCTAGGTAGGAATGGAATTTGGGAGTGGGTGGGAAAAAGGCCAAACAAATGGCCATGAGCTCCCAGCCACGGGCCAGGCTCTCGTAACGGAAGTTCTCGGTGGTCTGCCGGCACAGCTGGATGTAGAGCTCGTCTCGCAGCCCCTGCATGCTCCAACCTTTGGTGGCGATCTCCAAGGCCACGTTGAGCTGGTCCGTCTTGGCCCGCCGGTCGCCCATGTACATCTGGATGAGTTTGAAGATCTCGCACGCCTCCTTCTTGACGTTGCGGTCGTTGGTCATGATCATGGGTTTCTTGATGGATTCGCTGCTCCAGGCCAGCATGTTGGCGATGGAGACCTTCCTTCGGAAGAGCCCTTGGGTGTGCTTGTTGAAGTGCTTGGAGGCCCAGTTCTCAATGTCCGTCTCCGAGGAGGGCTTGCGCAGGTTGAAGGTGGGGAAGACGCAGCTGGCGCTCGGCATCATGTTCCGGGTCTGCCGGCTGCTCTCGAACTGGGCGCAGGCACCGAGGTCCTCGGACTGGGGGACAACAGGTGGACAGGTCAGCGGTGCTGGTGGGATGGGAGTGCTGATGGATCGACTGATCGATCGATTGATCGATCAACCAAGAAACCAACAGATCAACAAATGGACCAACCAACCAACAAAGCAATGAACCGACCAACCAACTGATCAATCAACAAACCAATCAACCAACAAAGCAACCAATGAAAGAACCAGCCAGTAAATCAATCAAGCAACCAACCAATGAACGGATCAATCAACAAACCAGTCAACCAACAAAGCAACCAATGAAAGAACCAGCCAGTAAATCAATCAAGCAACCAACCAATGAACGGATCAATCAACAAACCTGTCAACCAGCAAACCAACCAATGAAAGAACCAGCCAGTAAATCAATCAATCAATCAATCAATCAACCAACAAACAAACTGATAAATCAACAAACCAGTCAACCAACAAAGCAACCAATGAAAGAACCAGCTAGTAAATCGTTCAATCAATCAATCAATCAATCAACCAACAAACTGATCAATCAACAAACCAGTCAACCAACAAACCAACCAATGAAAGAACCAGCCAGTATATCAATCAACCAACCAACCAACAAACGGATCAATCAACCAAGCAACCAACCAACAAATCAATCAATCAATCAATCAATCAACCAATGAACCAACCAAGAAATCGACAGAGCAACAAACCAACCAATAAGGCAACCAATAAAAAAAAAAATGAACCAATCAATCAATGAAACAACCAATCCACCAACCAACCAATAAAACAACCAAGCAATCAACCAACAAACGGATCAATCAACCAACAAACGGATCAATCAACCAAGCGAAGAACCAATCAATCAATCAATCAATCAGTAAATCAACCAACCAATCGTCCAACCAATAAATCAGCTAACAAACCGATCAATCAACCAATCAACCAACTGACCAGTGGAGAAACCAACAGACCAACCAACCAATGCCTGAACCATTGAACCAACCAACCAATGAATTGATCCAACAAACCAATCAATCAATCAATCAATCAGTCAATCAACCAACCAATGAACCAACCAACCAGCCAACAAACCAATGAATCAATGAATCAACAAATGAATCAACCAACAAATCAATCAATCAACCAACCAATGAACCACTGAACCAGCCAATCAATGACCAACAAACCAATCAATCAACCGACCAATCAACTAACCAATGAACCGATTGACCAGCCAACAAACCAATGAACCAATCAACCAACCAAACGACCAACCAATCAACCAACAAATCAATCAATTAATCAATCAACAACCAACCAATCAACCAAGCAATGAACTGATTGACCAGCCAACAAACCAATGAACCAATCAACCAACCAATCGACCAACAAACCAATCAATTAATCAACAACCAACCAATCAACCAACAAACCAATCAATTAATCAATCAACAACCAACCAATCAACCAACAAACCAATCAATTAATCAATCAACAACCAACCAATCAACCAAGCAATGAACTGATTGACCAATGTCTTGGGGTGACTCCAGCCAACAAACCAATGAACCAATCAACCAACCAATCAACCAACAAACCAATCAATTAATCAACAACCAACCAATCAACCAACAAATCAATCACTCAATCAATCAACCAACCAACCAACCATCCAACCAACAAACCAATCAATCAATCAACCAACCAACCGTTGCAGCATTCAGAGGTCTTCCCATAAACCACATCCTCTCCAAGGAGCTTCTCCTCAATCCCATCATGGCCAGGTGGAGCCGGCCCGGTGCCAGCAGCCAAGGTGGGCCGTGGCACCGATTGGCATCAGGAGGGAGGGCACTGGTGGGGGTAAGTGACACGCTGGACTCTCTTCCCACTTGATCAATGGGGTCGTGGACAGAAGAAGCTGGTGGCAACGTGAGGGAAACAACGGGCGAGTGGCTTTGGGCTCCACCCATCCTTTGGGGACACTGGGGACACGCCCACCTGTAACAGCCCCCCCCCAGGAAACCCCCTCTGCCCAAAATCACCTTCAAGGGTGGTTCTCCAGCGGCCACAGGAGGAGGCTGGTGGCTCCTCCAAGCCATGAGCAATGTGGATGGTCCTTCTGTACATCCCAAGGGACAGGAGATGCTCAGCATTTAACCTTGACCTCTGCAGAGCATCCAGCTGGGTAGGACCCAGAGGACCCCTCTGCACCAGTGTCCTCCTCCTACTGGAACCAGCACAGCTTGTGGGTGTCACCCTAGGAGGTGGAGGGACACCCCAACAGCTGGTGACCAACATGGAAGAAGCAAACAACGACCACTGGGATGGACAATTCCATGGTCCTGCAGCCAGCCGAGGTGGCTTCATCATCTCTTCTGCAACATCCAGGCCAGCACCACCTGGGTTCGGTGGCCCTGGGGACTTGACCCATGGCAGGGAAGGACATTCCACACCATCCAGAGGTGACACTGCTGTCCCCAACATGTGTGGAGGAACCATGATGGTGGCCCCCAGGAGGGTCCATGGGCAAGGTGACTCCAGTGCTGCCACGGACTCAGGGTTGGGCTTTCGATGAGGAACAGAGGAAAAGCAGAAGGTGGAAAGACCCAGGAGGTGGAAAATCCAGGAGGGGACAAGGAAGCCACCCAAAGAGCCACCAGAGCTGCTGGCAGGTGACTTGATCTTCTACTTCTTCAAACAAGTCAAGTTTCTTGTCTCTTCAACAACTCATCCCGTTCCAATGTCGAGATCTCTTTCCATCGACATCGCTCCGCTCCCATCTTGACTGCGGTGATGATGGCAGGGACACAGGATGGGGACATGGGAGTTCCACCCCTCGAGGGACCCAGCCCTGCTGTCCCTGCAGAGGTCACATCACCCCAAAGGTCCTTCTGTGTCCTCCAACCTGCTGGTCAGCTGAAGGCCCATGGGGTTTCCTGGGTGGAAGGAGATGCAGGAGATGCTCGAAGGTGTCACTTGACAGCTGTTGGGGACGTGGCTCTTCCAAAAACTGGTCCATGGGCTGGCCCAGAGCCATGTTGTGCACCAAGAACACCCAGGGAGAAGGAAAGGACCACATTGGTTGGGGACATCAACCTTCTCCAGCCAAGGACAGATGGTCAGGCCAGGGAGTGACACTGGAAGCAAAATGTGATGGATCCCCTGCTGCCAGAGCCAATAGGAAATTAACTTCAGCCCCAATTAGCCCTAATTAGCACCTAAATGAACTTGGGGGATGCCTTGGCCTACACAAAGGGGATAAACCATTGGGCGTCAATGGAACATGGCCGTGACCTCCTGCCTGTCCCATGGGGTGACCATCGTGTCACCTCAGGAATTAGGGAATCCTCATGGGAGAAGGTCTTGGAGCCACGTGGATGGGGCTTGGATGCACCTCCATGTGGGGACACTCCATTGGTGACAACCACAGCCATGACCATGGAAGGGTTTGGGTTGGAAGGGACCTTCAAGATCATCCCGTTCCAACGGCCAGGGACACCTCCCACTGTCCCAGGTTGCTCCAAACCCCGTCCAACCTGACCTTGGACACTTCAGGGATGGGGCAGCCACAGCTTCTCTGGGAAACTGGTGCCAATGTCCCACCACCTTGGTGTCCCTGAGCTCGAGGACAACAGACGGAGCGACCCGGACAGAAAACTCCGGGAAGTGGAGAAGATTCCCACCACATCCCAAGCTCCACGCAGAAGGTGTAGGATCACTAACAATGGCCAATGTGAGCATCCAAAGGGGGACCTGGAGCTCTCCAGTTTTGGGTTTGGACCTCCTTGTGCAGCACCGAGTCTTTGGGGACAACTGCGCCTCGGGAATTCTCTTCTCCCTTTGGATGTGATGCTCCACGGGTTTCCTTCCTCGTTCCCATGGGCAAAAAAGGCGTTTTCCAGATGATTTGCTGTTTCCCAGGTCCATGTCCAGGGGTCTTGCTGACACCAAGTTCCATCTTCCAGGCAGTTTTCCAGGTGGGATTTATCCCCACACGTGGCATCATCACCCGTTTTTTTAAAAGCCTCGATAGCCTTTCCCTGCTTTTCCCAGCCTTTTCCAGCTTTTCCCTGGAGGGGAACGGACTGATGGAGGACATCCAGAAGCTGATGGAGGACATCCAAAAAAACAGGGAAACATCTGATGGGCTGGAATCTGCGCACATGGGATGCACCAGCTCCAGCAATTCCAGGTCAGACCCCCAGGGGCTCCTCTGGAATGGAACTTTGGGGTAGGAGGGATCTCCAGGATCGGGGCAGCTCAGTTCCAAGGAGGGAACAGGCAGCTCACAACCCTGGGAAGAAAATCCTGGAAAACTGATGGCTCTTTCATCCCAAGGTTTTGAGGGACCACCTTGCTAAGGAGCAACTTTGAAGGACCACCTTGCCAAGGACCACCTTGTCAAGGACCAACTTCTTTGAGGGACCACCTTGCCAAGGACAAACTTCTTTGAGGGATCAACCAGGGATGGGCACTCAGGAATCCCCTGGGAACTGGGTGGATCCAGGATCTGCCCCCCACCGAGGCAGGAGAAGCCACAGCACAGAGCTGAGATTGCCATGGCACCGAGGTGCCCATGCCCAATCCTGGTGTGGGATCGCCCTGGGGACCATCCCGCTGGATCTACACTGGAGGAGGAGAAGCTTTAACCAGGATTGACCTCACGGGGCACAAGGGAAACCCCCAAAACCAAGAACATTCCCAAGGGTGTTACCTGAGATGGATGCAGGTAGGGCTCGGGGGAGGCCAGGTTGGTCTGGACGGAGACGCTCTTCTCCAGCAGGATCTGGGGGAAGCCCAGCTTCTCGAAGGTGTTCCTCTTCCAGTGCTTGTTCTCCTGCTGCGCCAACGCCTCGTCCTCGCTGAAGGCTCGCACCACCGGGCCTGGCATGGGCAGCGGGAGGGCGCCGTCGCTCTCGTAGCCCGAACCGTCCTTTTGGGAATCCCAGCTGCTCCGTTGCTTCATGTGGTAGTGGGCCTGCTGCGCTTCCCAAGCCAGGCGCGCCTGCGCCAGGAAAGGCTCCGGGAAGCCCCGCGCCGCCTCCGCCTCCACCGCCTTGCTCTCCGTCCGGTTCATCGGGGACCTGTTGGGTCCCGGCGTGGCTCGTTCCTCACCCAGCTCGCCCAACACTTCCCGGTCCCCCGAGCCGTCCGTGGAGGAGGCGTTGGGGTCGTGGGTCACCGAAGGCTTCCGGCTTTTCCTCTTCCTGGTGGAGGGCGAGTAACCGGTGGAGGACAAGGTGTCCTGCTGGCTGGACCATGACATGGAGTCCTCGCCCTGGGCCACCTGGGCCCCCGTCGGGCCAGGACAGAAATCGGGTCCTTCCATGCTGCTGTAATCGCCTGATTTGATCTCCAGGCGTTGATCCCGCACCAGGCAGGGGCTGTGCTGCAGCGAGTAGGAGCCGCCGATGGGATTGGGGGAATATTTGTGCCTCAAGCCCGTCTTCATTTTAGGGCTGGAGCCCGACTGCTCCACGTAGACCAATTGCCTGACGTATTCCTTGCCGGCGGGGCTGTATTCCAGGCTCATGAAGCGGTCGGGACACTTCTGCTTGGTGAGCACCAACTGCTGGTAGGGCGAGTTGGAGCCTTGCTTGGGCGACTGAAGGAAAGGGTGAGGCTTCCGGATGGGCGATTTCTGCGGCGATCCGGCCTTGTAGCTCCCGCTGGCTTCGTACTGCATGTCCACGGGGGGCTCGTCGTAGATGGGAGCCTGGTATTCCATGGGGGGCTCCTCATAGAGCGGCGGCTCGTAGGCGTAGCGGGGCGACGAGGGCTGGGATTCGCTGGAATGTTTGCGGTGCTGCGCTTGGAGCGGCGAGCAGAAGGAATCGCCCCGGCCCAGCAGCGGCGAGCAGCTGCCCACGTGCTCAGCCCTCTTCAGGAAGGGCGACTGCTTCCTCTCCGGGAAGAACACGGAGTTGTCGGCGTCCGAGGAGAAGGTTTGGAGGTTGGGCGACTGTTGGCCGCCCGAGGGTCGGCGGGAGCGGGAGCCTGGTTGGTTTTCGGGGGCGTAGCCGTTGCCTTGGTGGAGGAGGAAGCTGGGCTCCCGATCCGTCACCTTGATCAGCATCCGCTCCTTGGTGCCGGCGTTCCATCGGAGGGATGAGGTCCTGCGGGGAGAAACATCACAGGAGGGGGTCAGAATTCCAACCCCGGAATGGTTTGGCTGGTCCCAAACCTCCCAAACCACTGTGGAGCCTGGAGGATGGAGATTCCCAAACCTCCCAAACCACTGTGGAGCCTGGAGGATGGAGATTCCCAAACCNCCAAACCACTGTGGAGCCTGGAGGATGGAGATTCCCAAACCTCCCAAACCACCGCAGAGCCTGGAGGATGGAGATTCCCAAACCTCCCAAACCACCGCGGAGCCTGGAGGATGGAGATTCCCAAACCTCCCAAACCATCGCGGAACCTGGAGGATGGAGATTCCCAAACCTCCCAAACCACCGCGGAACCTGGAGGATGGAGATTCCCAAACCTCCCAAACCACCGCGGAACCTGGAGGATGGAGATTCCCAAGCACCCCAAGAGTGGAGAGATGGAGATGTGAGGGATTGGGTGGGATTGGGTGGGATTGGATATGGGACAAGGAGTGACAGGACACAGGGAATGGCTTCCCACTGCCAGAGGGCAGGGTTGGATGGGATATTGGGAAAGAATTCTCGGCTGTGAGGGTGGGGAGGGGCTGGAATAGAATTCCCAGAGAAGCTGTGGCTGCCCCATCCCTGGAAGTGTCCAAGGCCAGGCTGGACAAAGCTTGGAGCAACCTGGGATGGTGGAAGGTGTCCCTGCCCACGGAAAGGGATTGGATATTGGGAAGAACTTCTCCCATGAGGAATTCTTCCCCGGCACAGCGGATTTTCGTCTGCTCTCTCCCTGTTCCAAGTCCTTGGGAAAGGCCATCCGGGCAAGGGACACTCAGGAGGAAGAGCAAAGATGGATTTTATGGAGCTGCCTGGCTCACAGGAGGGATCCGAGCTGGAATTGGCTGTTCCTGAGGCACAGGGAGGCACATCCTGTCACCAATCCCACGCTGGAACAGAAGATGCCGGAGGCACCGTCTGCTCTCCCGGTTCATCCCTCTCCAACTCTCATTTATTCCCAGCCATTTGTCCCTTCTGTCCTCCAGGAAAAGGTGGAACGAGTTCAATCACTGAGTTTTGAGGGGAAAATTCCCACAAAAAGCCTCAGGACTGTGCTCCTTGTTTATCCATGACTTTGTCCTCTCTCCAAAGGATTTGGGGAACAATTTCTTCCTTCCTTTTCCACCTTTGGAAGCTCCTTTGGAGCTCCTGGGGACTTGAGCCTCCTGCCAGCTCCCTGCTGTCAAAGACCTGGATGAGTTTGGATTCCTCCACCCTGGTGTGATGGATCTCAACCCCTCACGGAGCCCTTCCAGACCTTTAAAATTCCTTCCACAACCACAAAATCATGGATTCATGGAATGGTCTGGGTTGCAAGGGGCCTTAAAGCTCATCCAGTTCCACCCCCTGCCATGGGCTGGGATCTTTTTCACTACCCCAGGTTGCTCCAAGCCCCTTCCAACCTTGCTCAGCTCCTGAAAAATCTGCTTTTCCTGCCCGAATTATTCACAAGGATCTTGGATCGTTCCCTGTTTCCTCTGGAAAACCTGGAGGTCTTTAATCCTCATTAAAAACCTGACTTTTAGACACAGATCCCAAAAATTGTGAGGAAAGACAACAGAAGAGCCACAGAGGATTCCCAGCAGATCCAGGCAGCACATCCCACCCGGAGCCGCTCGTGCCAGGAATTCTGCCGGCAGTGCCGGCTGCCTTTGGGTTTCTTCACCYTCTGCAAACAACGTTCCCAACCCTTGGGAGAAGGTCTTGGAAGCCATGGAGTGATGGCTCATATCCTCTGCATGGATCCAAGCTCTGCTCCCTAGCCACATCCTCGTTAACCCTCTGCTTCCTGATTCTCCTTTTCCCACTTTTCTTATTGCCCGCAGATAAGGAATTCAAACTTTATCTGTGTCCAAGGGGGAAAAGCTTTGTGGATCCGGCTCTGGGATCCAAGATCAGAAGGATGTGGAGCTGCTGGAGCGAGTCCAGAAGAGGATGTGGAGATGCTCCAACGTTTGGAGAAAGGCTGGGAGAGCTGGGAATGTCCAGCCTGGAGAAGGGAAGGATCCAGTGAGACCTCAGAGCCCCTTCCAGTACCTAAAGGGGCTCCAGGAGAGCTGGAGAGGGACTTGGGACAAGGGATGGAGTGACAGGACACAGGGAATGGCTTCCCACTGCCAGAGGGCAGGGATAGATGGGATACTGGGAAGGAATTCTTCCCTGGGAGGGTGGTGAGGGGCTGGAATGGAATTCCCAGAGAATCTGTGGCTGCTCCATCCCTGGAAGCGTCCAAGGCCAGGTTGGATGGAGCTTGGAGCAACCTGGGATAGTGGAAAGTGTCCCTGCCCATGGAAAGGGGTGGGAATGCGATGGTCTGGAAGTCCCCTGCAGAAATCCACGTTTTCACTCTTTCCCCACCCCCACCCGAACACAAATCCCTCCTAAATCCAGGTGTTTTAACTCAAACCAGGTGAAACCACCGCTTAATTCCCAGCTTTGCAGCTGGCATTAATATTCCAGCCCGCAGCATCTGGCAGCAGCGGATCCGAATAAAAATCCTCAACGGAGCAGCAGCGCTGCCGTCAAATCACCTCGTCCAGGCCGAGCTTTCAATCCAAATATTAAATAACGGGAAGCAATATTCCTGAAAGCTCCGTCGTGCTGCCCTGGATTACGGCTAAACCCCAAAAAAAAGCTCTGCCATGGAACAAATGGAATTTTCTGCCTGCAAAAGGAATCCCAAAAAAGCCCTTTTTGTGCTTAAATCGCTGCCCACGAGCGGTGTGGCCGCTCCAAGAAATTCAAGGGATGCCGGAGCGGAGAACGAGCCCTGGCCRCCTTCCTGGCATGGGGCATCCGGCAGAAATTCCAAGTATTCCTGTTATTTCTGGCTTGGCACTGGGTTCTCCCTGCTGTTCTCTCCGTGTGGAGAAGATTCTACGGGCTCCGTACATTTCCACGACAAACCGCTTCCCAAATCCCCCTGAATCTCCCACCGGAGAAATCAAATTTCTTTGGAAATTTGCATAATTTCCACATAATTTCAGTCTGGTTTAGGGGAGGTTTTTTTCCCGTGTTCTCTTAAATCTCCTTCCCCGCTCCAAAGCCTCTTCCTTGATATTCTTCCAACCTTCGGGAAGTCAACGATGGATCCAGAGAAATCTCCGGATCACGCGTGCTCCGTGAACAACCCGGCTCCCTCATCCAGGAATTCCTTTGCTTCCAGTTGTTTTTTCTGGAGAGACACAGCCACCCCCCCCACCCACAGGTAAATGCCCCCCCCCCAAATTTACGTATCATTATTCATGCCGGCCAGAATTCCAACCATCCACAGCTCAAAATACCTTAAAAACCCATTAGAACGACCAAAATGATGGATTTTTTACATTCCCGATGCTTTTAATGGAGTCGGGGGGCAGCTCCACTCCATCAAGGTGAGACTAAGGGAATAAACCACAGCCGGCTTTAAGTGGAATTAATTTAACAGCGTTTTCCTGGTTTTTCATGGAATGACGCGGCGACGCTTCTCCGAAGGAGGTTTAAAAACAAGAATATTCCCAAAACCACGCATTTTTCCAAAATCTCTTCCCCTGCCCCGGTGTTGTTTAGACTCTACAGGTGAAGATTAAAATTTAGAGCTGGGATTAAGTGGATTTTCCCCTCCCTGATTTGAACGATTAATTCAAATATTGGTTTCCGATGGAACGCGTCGGGATTTGCCGGCACGGGAAAAGCAAAGGATCCCTGGGCACCCCCCACCATCCAGGCTCTTTGTGCCATCCCAAATTCCCACCGCGCCCTCGCTCTTCCTCACCTTCCTCCCCCGGCCGCGGGATTTGGGAGCATCTTCTCCCTCCACCTTCCACCTGAGCTTAAGATCCCCTTTTCCAGGGCTAAACTGGGATGGGAATGAGGGAAGCAGCCCGGCCCCCCTTCCCTCCCAGCTGGGCACCGCCGGCACAGCCTGCTCCGAGCGCATCCCGCTGGGAAGTCCGGGGTCAGGGATGAGCCGGCGGCGGAAAAACCTCCCTGTGCCTGGCACCGTGCCCGGCGCCGCTCTGGCAGCACAAATATCTCCGCAAAAAATGCAGGGAAAGGTGAGCAGCAGAGCCTGAAGACGTCCAGGCTTCCACCTGAAGCCTCCCGTGATCCATCTGAAATTTTCCGGCTGGGAAAATGTCCTCAGGACAGAAATCCGGCCCCTATAACCATGGAAAAACTCCTATTTTATGCTAATTTATAACTAAATTAAGTGATAGGAAAACAGGATAAAATCCTAAAATCCTGCACCCTCAAGGTTTCGCTGTTCTTCATCTGCAAGTAGTGCTGTTCCCAAAAATTCACATGGAATTCTATGGAATTCCGTGTATATCAATATCCCAGGGCTTGGACTGCACCTGGAATTTTAAATTCCTGCTCAAGCGCTCGTTTCTCAGCGTTTGTGGGATTTGGGGCTCTCACAACCCCACCATGGCCTCTCCGACCCTTCTTCCACTCTTCYAATCCCTCTTCCCATTTTTAGGAGGCTGGAAGTGTCGCCTCCTCCTTGGAATTAATTTTTTTTTTAGGAAGCTTTTTGATTGGTTGAAGCTGATTCCTAGAAAAACCAGAATGAGTGAGGTGAAATCTGGAATTTGGGCAATGAAATGGAAATTTGGGAAGAAGGTGAGCGCTGGGATCAAGTTTTCCAAGCACCTGAGGGTCTCYTCTCCTTCTTGGTTGGGATGGGCTGATGAGTCCCTCCGATGGGAAAACCACCAGGAACTGGAGTTGGAAGAGGTTGTTGGGATCAGGAGGAGATGGATTCATCCGTATCCATGGACATCCCATTCYGCTCCTGGTGGGACAACGAGGGCCTGGCAGCTCCGGGTGAGAGCTCCAAAACCCTCCAACCTTTTCCCAGGATGATCCAGCTCTTTGTCCATGGAGGAACCATGGAGAAGGYGCAGCATTCCCACCAACGGGATGAGATCCCAACTCCCTTTGTCTCCTGCTGAACACCCGTGATGGGACCATGAGGATGATTTGACGGATACACCACGATCCGTGGGATATCTGGTGGGGAGGGAAATCCGGTTTGGTCTTTCTGGGGGAATTTTGGAGCGATGGGAATGCTGAATCCCAGCTTTCAGCCAATCCCTGTTGACATCAAAGCTTGGTTTGATGGATGTCTAAGATCTCCTGAAGCTCCTCGGCACACAATTCCATTCTCCAACTAAAATATTCCCAAAGGATTATACCCATCAAAATACCATTAAAAAAAAAAAAATCCTAAAAATTCCTATTATTTTTCCCACAGGAGAAGATGAAATTCTCAGGGATTGTCTCCGGATGGTGCTGTGGGATCACTTTTAGCTCCAAGCTCTCGACACCGAATCTCTCTGTGAGACATCTCCCACGTTCTGCTGCTCCGGTGGCATTGGCTCTAATTAACATCCGTGGAGGCTGATCAAGACAAGAAGGAGGTAACGACCCATCCCATCCCATCCCATCCCTCGCCATCCCATTCCCACTTTTTTCAGGAGAAGCAGGGCCGGGAGGATGGATTTTGTCCGTTTTGCTATTTGAACATCGCGTGGTGGGATGGTCAGGTCGGCACTTAGAGGCCATGAATCCATAACCAAAGGATTTTGTGGGATGCAGATAATGAAGAAACACCAAAACGAACCTGGATGATGGTTCCTGATGAGTCACTTGGCTGAAGGTCAACTTGAGGTGGACCTTCCCTAGGCCACACCACCCACGGTGTCCTCTTGGTTTGAGACATCCATGATGGCCGGGGGTTCTCCAGTGAGCCCCTCTGGGATCAATCCCATCAGGAACCCACCAGGAGGAAGCACAAGACCAACACAACCCGTCCTGGCAGCTGAGCCGGGCGTGGAGGACGCGGGCGCCACATTCCCAGGAGCCAATCGGGGCTGCTCATCCCAATTAAAGCAATCCCCCAGAAACAGCCTTTTTCCTGAAATCCAAATGTCACCGAAAACAAGAGGAGATCTTTCCAGATTGGAGAAGGAGGAGGGAACGCTGGGAAAGGAGCACAGAAGAGCCTTTATCATTATGAGGAATCAGCTGGGAAGTACAAAGAGACCAGAAGTGACATTTCCCAAAATAGCCAATCAATAGGGAATCTGCTCCCGCTGGCTCCGGGAGCGCGACAAAAGAGTTCCAAAAATGGTGATTTTTCAGCTCTTGCCTGTTCCAAGTGGATTTCACATTCCCCGGAGCGCATCCAAAGCCTTTCATCCTCTCGGAATCTCCAGCCTGAATCATTCATCCCTGACAGGACCCAGGGAATGGCTTCCTGCTGCTGGAGGGCAGGGTTAGGTGGGATATTGGGAAGGAATTCCTCCCTGGGAGGGTGGTGAGGGGCTGGAATGGAATTCCCAGAGAAGCTGTGGCTGCTCCATCCTGGAAGTGTCCAGGGCCAGGTTGGACAGGGCTTGGGCAGAGGGCCCAGCCCAGGAGGTCCCATCACCGCAATACCCCCAAGAACAACCATTGACCCTCATCCCTTTTCTTCCAAAAGATGGGATTTTCATCCCAGGGAATCACTGGTGTCAGTTCTGCTCCTCTTCCTCACTTCCAAGGGAACCAGGGAACAGATTGACCTCTCAAAATCAGGAATGGTCACATTTATTAACTCTCGGTCGGAATCGCGCTCAAAATCCGGCGTGGTGGTTCCTCACCTCCTTCCCAGGCTTCTCCAAAGCTCCCGCAAGTCCCTTCCTGAATTCTGTGGATTCACACAACTCTTGGCCAAATTACACCCATTCCCTACATCCATGTGGCACTAGGACAACAAATCCAGATGGAGAAGGACTGAACGTGGCCAGGGCAGGATTTGGACACTGAACCATTTGGACACTGAACCTCCAACCATGGAGGATGAATCCAGCGACCCCCATGAGAGCCAAGAGGTGAAGACAGCTGGAAAATGACAAACTTTTGGCAAATTACAGCTGTCTCCCAAAACAGAGGTGGCCCCACCACCACTACCACCTCCTAAACCCTGCAGACACAAACCCGCCTCCGAAACCACCTCGTATCTCCACACGAGGTTCTGTGGAGCTCCAAAAGGTGGTGCCAGGATTTTCGGGAGCCAACCCCAATTCTCTCCCTATTTCCCTAATTTCTTATTAGGATGTAATTCCTGTTGACCACGAGAAGGTCAAAGACCTCTTTAAACATTCCTGGATGTGGAGGTCCAGGAGAAATTGAGGAAGACCAAGCTGAGGATCCCGTGCAGGTGAAGCAGCCACGATCCCGCTCTCCTAAAACATCCATGGAAGAACCGGGATTCTCCCTGCTCATGGATTGGGCATTCCAGCTCTCTGCCAAAGAGCTGGAGCACAACAAGGCACCTTCTCCAGCTCCAAAGCCTGGAATGAGGGATTCTCCACAGCTTTGGAGAACTTTGGTGCCATTGCTGCTGTCAGGAGGAGAAAGGGAGAAGAAGGTCCTTGATGTTGAAGATTTTTGGTCTGAAGTCCAGCTCGAGCAGCCTTGGACCTTCCATCCATTGACCGGCCAACACGACCATGAGATGAAGACAGAAATTTGGGGTTTCTCCCATAAACAGGCGGATTTTCTGATGGGAAGATTGATTTTGGATTAGCAAAGAGTTCAACTCCCTCAAGAGAATGAGGACATGAAGCAGCTCCAGGGACCACAAATCCAGAGGGAATGAAGAGGGAAAGGGTTAAGGGCAGGGATCRTAATTGACTGAATTACAGGGTTTGGGATTCCAGGGCTTCCCGACAAAAGCCTTCCAGGCAGATGGAGCATGACGTCATCCTCTTAATGACACCCACTAATCTTCATTATGTTGGAAAAATCTCCCATTGGAATTGTTGGCCGGGAGCTCTGAGCCAGGGCTGTCAAGGAAGCAGAAAAATCTTTCCCTGCTCCCGAGGAAGTTGCTGCAGCTCCGGGGGTAATCCCAGCGGCTGAACCCCAGAGCTGCACTTGGAGGTGATGATGATTCCATGGGTGAGGGTGTTCTCCCAGCTGAATCCCACGGGATTTCTCAGTCAAGATCTGGCTTCTCTTCACAAAAATCCCACACTTTGCCCCAAAATCTGGGAGTTCTCCAGGTTCTCTTTTCCTGGCCAGAGGGGATGGAAGAAGGCAGGAACCATGACCTGGGTCTCACCAAGCTTTCCCATCCACCGGAGAACTGTGGATATGCTGTGGGACTCAATCCTGTGTCCCTCTGCCGTTTTCCGGAGGAAAACCTCTGGAATTAATGCCAGACTTGAGGAGAAGAGGGTTGGAATGGCCTGAGAAGGCTGTTGGGTTGCGGACCTGATTTTCCAGCTGATCCTGAGACCTTCAGGATCATCTCATGAACAGCGTTCGGAAGYGGATGGATCTGAGGGAGCTTTGGCAGCTCCAGTGGAAGCATTTGAGGGCTCATCCTACTCCATGTGGAGTCTTTGGATTCCATCCTGCTCCAAATTTGCCATCTCCATGTTGGCATAAGCCCGTGGGACAACTGGAGACCCCCCAGTCCCTGTCCAAAGGTCCTGGAGCACCACCCTTCCCATCCCTGGAAGTGTCCAAGGCCAGGCTGGACAGGCCTTGGAGAAACCTGGGATAGTAGAAGGTGCCCCTGCCCATGGCAGAGGGTGGGACTGGATGATCTTTAAGGTCTCTTCCCACCCAAACCATTCCGTGATTCCATGATTCATTTCTCCCCTTCTCATTAATCCCATTAACAGGAATTCATCACGAGCTTCGATTCCAGCTCCTGGCACTCACGGGGTTAAACCAAAATCCCACCCCGTGGAGCTCTGCCGGCTCCATGAGACTCCTTCTTCCAGAAGGAAGTCCACTCACAGCTAATTAAGCAAAGCTGCTAATTAGCTCCTTGGCTGGCGGCGGCTGGGGGAAGGGCAGCGAGGGCTGCTCCGTGGGTTTTTATGGGATTGGGAAGATGGAGGCGTCTCCTGCGGCACAGCTGAGCTCGCGTGTGCAGTGACACCGAAGCTTTTAATTGCCTGGGTGGCCACGGCCACCAGCCCAAATCTGCGTTGTCCCTGTCACCATCACCGGCAAATCCCGCCGGATTCTGGCTCGGCTCCCGCTGCCAATCCGATGCCAAACCAGAGGCCATCCCTGTTTCCCAACCAAACAACTCCACGCTACCCAAATCACGCTCCTTCCCTCTCTTCCTCACTTCCTGGGAATTGCATCCACCCAGCTCGTGGGTGGGATCGGGTTGTCCATGGGTTCTCTCCACGCTCAAGGAGAGCGTTCGGCTGGTGAGGATAAAAACCCGATCCCATCGCCCTGTTGGTTTTCCCTCTTGGAAAGCTCGGATTTTTTCCCTCTCTTCCTTAAGTGGCAATTAATTCCTATGCTCCCAGGAGGTCACTTGGCAGCAGTGAATTACAGGGAAAGGAGGGATGGAACGTGGCCAGCGCCGCTGGGGGATTTTCCACCGGCACGTGTCTTGGATTGGGATGGAGATCGCGGCACTCGCCAGGTTGGAACAGCAGGAAAACGTGCTGGGAAAAGGGATGAGGAGCACGCGCCCTTCCCGGTCAACATTTCCAGCATGGAAAGCAATGGAAGAGCTGGAGGTGCCTCAACTCACCCCCAGTTCCAGAAAAAACACAGGAATGTGTGGAAAATGTGCCGGGAAAAGGGATGAGGAGCATCGCGCCCTTCCCGGCCAACATTTCCAACATGGAAAGCAATGGAAGAGCTGGAGGTGCCTCAACTCACCCCCAATTCCAGAAAAAACCCAGGAATTGGGGGTTTACCAAAACCCGGTGCAACCAGGCAGGGAGTGACTCCATAAATCCCCAAAATCTGGTCTTATCCTCGGCTTGGATTTTTGGGGTTTGACAAGGACTTGGTGGGGTGCAATGAGGACTTTTGGGGTTCAACGGGGACTTTTGGGGTTCAATGAGGACTTGGGGGATTTGAGAAGGACTTGGTGGGGTCTAACAAGGACTTGGGGGTGTTYAAGAAGGACTTTTGGGGTTCGATGAGAAGTTTGGGGTTCAATAAGGATTTTTGGGGCTCAACAAGGGAGTTGGTGGGGTTCARTGAGGGTTTTGGGGGTTCAGTGAGGATTTGGGGTCCAAGAAGGACTTGGTAGGGTTCAAGAAGGACTTTTGGTGTTCCTTGAGGACTTTCGGGGTTTATTGAGGACTTTTGGAATTCCACAAGGACCTGAAGGCAACACAGGAAGGGAAGGGATGAGGAGAAGGGTCGGAAGAGCGGGAATAAAACATCAGTGTCATTCACTGCCCCGTTATCCCATGCCGCCACCCATCCCAACCGCAATTCCGGAGGGAAATCTTGGCTACCTGTAGTGGAGGAGTTGTCCTTCCGCGCTGTAATCCCGATAAATGTCGTATTCCTTCTCAAACACTCCGGAAGGCGACGAACTGGAAAACAGGAAYGGTGAACAGGGAATTATCAAGGGCAACATCAGTGTCTCCTTTAGGATGAATGGAGATGAATCCCATCGGGATGGGCTCCACTTGTCCTGGATCTGCTCCTGGGACCTGCTCGAGCTTGGAGTCATTGATTGAGTTGGTGGCCAGATGATGACCAAGGCCCCATTGTCCAACCCTCCAAAGACCAAATTTTCCCTTAAAACATCTGAGCAGATCCCAAACATCTCCCTGCTCCATCCCACCCATGGTCCTTTCCGAGTGTCTTGATGCCGCTCCTGCTCCTCAACAACCTTGGATGGTCAGAGCCAAAGCGGAAAGAGGCAAATCCCAAAAAAACCCTTTTTGCCACATTTTCATCTGAATCTGAGCCCGCGGAGCTCTTGTTCCCAGAAGATGGAGAAGGTCACACCACCAACCCGCTCCAAGAGACACCATAGTTGGAAAAACATGGGAAAAAAACCATCTGGGAGCACAGGATGGAATTTCCAAGCCGATTTTTGGACTCGGTGGGGTTCAATGAAGACTTGGGAATTCAACGTGGATTTGGAGTCCAAGAAGGATTTTGTGGGATTCAAGAAGGACTCAAAGCTTCTCCTGTAGGATCAAACCCACTCTTGATCCATGTTTTTGGCTCCATGCTTTTCCAACAGCCGTGAATCCGTGCCAAGACCCTCCAACACTTCCCAAAACAGCACAAAACCAGGTATTGATCGTTGTCTTTCCAATATTATCCATCCCCACTGCCAATGAGCACAGAAAAGGGTTTATTTTTGCCTTAAGAGCCATTCCTGGCAGGAGTGTGCTCGGAATTGGTCCCGTTTGGAAAACACAGAGCAAATAATCAGAAAACATCTGGAGAAATAACTTTATTCTGAGCAGTTTTCCAAAAAAATCCCCCCTTTATGTGTCCACATAGACTCCCACGTTAATAAAATTCGGATCCGATGTTGGTTCCGGGAGAAAAAAAAGAGGGAAAAGAAACAAATCTTCCTAATAGGATAAAGCTCAAAAATTTTAGTCGAGCAAGAGGCAATAAAATTAAGCTTCTGTCAAAGCCAATTTTAATGGGATTTAACCCTGGAATTATGACTGTGTGGAATTCCTTAATCCCTTTTTCCTCTCCAGTGCATGTGAATGGATTTCCTTCTCCTCCTCCAGCATTCCCAAGAGAAAGGCATCACCTCTGATCCTGGTGCTGTACCCAGATCCATGGTGGAATTCTGATGGATCCCARATCCCTCCCTGGAAGTGTCCAAGGTCAGGTTGGACAGGGATTGGAGCAACCTGGGACAGTGGGAGGTGTCCCCGCCCATGGAACTGGATGGGGTTTAAGGTCCCTTCCCAACCATTCCAGGATTCCAGGAGAGTTCAGGAGTTGTTTAAAGTCCTTCCTTATGGATCTGCTTCTCAGCAGTCCACCCCCCATTCCATACAGCAGCATCCCGGGGGAAAGTCTGGTGGGAATATCGGTTTTTCCTTCTAAAAACTCCCCCGGAACCAGGACACAGCCAAAACGGGACCGTGAAACCCAACGGACACAGGAATTCCCTGCGGCCTCGTGGGATGGACCAACAGCTCCTCCCAGTGCCATCAGCGAGGTCCACGCCCCTCCAGAAGGGAATTCCCACTCCTCCAGATCCCAGGTTTCTGTTCCGGGTGCCAGGATCAAGCTCCACATGCTCCTCCATCCCTTATTTTGGCCGAGCCCAAGGATGGGTGGTTTTTCTTGGAGCTTTTCAGCGTTCCAAGATCTTCCAAATCCATCAGAGCCACGGCTTGGTTTCCATCCATCCTTTCTCCTGCTGTTCCATTTCACATCAGCMTTAATTATCCCTGTCCAAAGGAACTCCAGGCCTCCTCCGGACCATCTCCGACGAGGTTTCCGTGCAGATGGAGTTGATGGATGAGTGAATCCATCCCAAAGATTTGGATTGGAGGCAGYGTGGTGGGAGCCGGGCAGGGAACCTCTGCAGGGATCCGTGGGAGGACGGAGCGGTGGTTGCACATTACCAGGAGTGGCCGAGCCGGCTGCGCTTGCTTTTCCGGGATGAGCCGAGTTTTTGGGAATCATTAAAAGCCACCGGCTGAGGTTTCAGCGTTAATGAGCAGCCTCTGGAAGCCGCGGGTGTGGAATTGGCCGGAGAGCCGGGAGCAGGATTCCCAGTTAATTCCTGATTAATATTTAAACAGCAGCACTGCTGGATTCCTGCTATTCCGGCTTCCCACGGGCAGGGATGCGACGGAGCATGGCCCCAACCCTTTGCCTGCTCCCCTCCAGCTGTTTTTCCAAGGTTTTTAAGCCAAATCCTTATGGATTTTGCTTGACTAACAGATCCATTGGATTAAAGGAGGAATTTTACAACAAGGGTGGTGAAACACCAGCACAGGAGAATCTGTGGATGCTCTATCCCTGGAATATTCAAGGCCGGGTTGGATAGGGCTTGGAGCAAGCTGGGATAGTGGAATGTGGTGCTGCCCATGGAAAGAGGGTGGAACTGGATGGTTTTGAGGTCCCTTCCAACCTAAACCATTCCATGTTTAAGGTCCTTCCTGCAGTGTCCACCTTGACCCAGTTTGTGTCCTCAAGCCGGACATTCCCACCCAAACCAGCCTTGGCCAACCTGGAACAACCGGGATAATCTGGAAAGCTCAACCCAAATGAATTTCCAAAGTGAGCATCAAGCGCTTCCGCAAACACGGGGCTACAAGCACTGGGTTGCATCCCAGAAATCTCGATGGATAAAATCCCATGGAGCTGATCACAGGAAGCAAAACCAGTTCTAACTAAAAACCCAACTGGTTGGGAAAACCGGCTTTGGTTTTGGAAAAGTGTCCTGAGGTCTCCCAAACTCCTTCTCCAGGCAAAGCCAGCCCAGCTCCCTCATTTTCTCCTCATACTTCCTGTGCTCCATCCTGGTGATTCCCCACTGGATTCTCCCAGGTTTTTCAGGTTTCTGATAACCCAGAAMTACCTGAGGTTGCCCAGTTGTGGTCAAACGAGGATTAAATCTTCCCTGGACCTACCGAGGTGTTCCCAACTTCCCTTGCTCACCTGCACTTGGGATAACACTTCCCAGGATTCCTGGATCCTCAGGCGGTCACCGATTTGTCCATCCCGTGGCTACACCTGACCTTGCTGAGCTTCYGGAAGTTCTTCCCAACCTGTCCTCAATCCATAGGATCCCTCCCAGCTCCAGCCCTGCCCTCAAGCTTGTGTGGAGACGGGGGTGACTCCTGTCTGATCCGCAGATTATTGATAAGGAGATGGATCGGGAGAGGAGTCGGGATGGGCCTGGGAGGAGCCAACCATCGGGTTGGGAATGAACCTTTAACCACCACCCTCCGAGCTGGATGTTCCAGTTTTTATCCATCAAGTCGTGTCCCTGTCTGGATCCCGATGTCCCAACTTGGACACAAGGATGAGGGATACATCCAAAGCCTTTCTGGGACACTTTGAAATTGATTTTCCATGAATAAAGGGGATTTTCCAACAACAAAGGTGATTTTCCATGAATAAAGATGGTTTTCCATTAATAAGTGCGATTTTTCCAATAAAAAAGGTGATTTTCCACAAATAAAGGTTATTTTCCAATACCAAAGATGATTTCCCATTAATAAAGATGATTTTCCAATAAAAAAGATGATTTTCCATGAATAAAGGTGATTTTCCAACAACAGGTGATTTTCCATTAATAAAGATGACTTTCCAATGAAAAAGGTGATTTTCCAGTAAAAAAGGTGATTTTCTATTAATAAGGGTGATTTTCCAATACCAAAGATGATTTCCCATTAATAAAGATGATTTTCCAATGAAAAAGGTGATTTTCCAATAAAAAAAGTGATTTTCTAATGAAAAAGGTGATTTCCCATTAATCAAGATGATTTTCCATGAATAAAGGTGATTTTCCAGCGAAAAAGTTGATTTTCTATTAATAAGGGTGATTTTTCCAATAAAAAAGGTGATTTTCCAATAAAAAAGGTGATTTTCCACTAATAAAGGTGATTTTCCAATGAAAAACATGATTTTCCATTAATCAAGATGATTTTCCATGAATAAAGGTGATTTTCCAATACCAAAGTGATTTTCCATTAATAAACATGATTTTCCCTTAATAAACATGATTTTCCATTAATAAAGATGATTTTCCATGAATAAAGGTGATTTTCCAATGAAAAAGGTGATTTTCCAATTAAAAAAGGTGATTTTCCAATAAAAAGGTGATTTTCCACTAATAAAGGTGATTTTCCATTAATCAAGATGATTTTATATTAATAAAGTTAACTTTCCCTTAATAATTTTCCCTAAACCACGGATTACAAACCCTCCAGCACGGACACAAATTTATTCCTGGCAGCTTTATCCCGGGAACCTCTGGCAGAACGACAAAACCGAATGAATTTTTAAACAAATCAATAAATCCAGGAGTTTGGTTTCTTTTTCCCGCCTGGAACAGGAAGTGGCACCATTCCACAGCTTTTCGAAAATCAGGGAAAGTGAGTGGCCTGAAATAGCTCAGCTCCATGGCAAAGCCAGGAATAGAAATGAAATCCTGGCTCCTAATCCTCGGCTCTAATCACGGCCCTGCAAGGCTTCATACTCTTAATTACAGCCCCCGCTTCCAATAAAACTTCAAAGATGGTTTTCTTCGGAGTTATGTAACCGGAATTTTGGGGCCGGCCGCCGACGCAAGCGCTCCGAGGAATTAGGCAAATATCCGTCTAATCCGGAGCCGCATTTCGCAACGGGAAGTGGGGAATTCAAGGAAAGGATATTAAAAAGCGACAGGAGCCAGAGCTTCGGCCCTGATTTCCCAGCCCGGCTCGGAGCAAGAAATGCCGGATATGAGCATTTTTTTCTGGGAAATATTTGAGGATGGAATGAGGAAGGGGAGTTAAATCTCATTTGGTTTATGCTGGGAATGTGTTTTCTGCTGGTTATCCCCAAATATCCGTGTGTGTCCTCGGATGGTTCATCTGCCAAGAGCTTCACGATCTCAGAAAACTCAAGGATCACGGTGAGGAATTGAATTTAAGGAAGGAGCCCCCTGGCAGCTGTTGAGCCTGGAAAATGGATTCAAGGATCTTGGAAGTCTTGTCCAACCTTAACAATTCCATGCAAAACTCACCTGGATGGGTGGGATGAGACCTGGCACCTGTTGGAGCACCCTCGGTATTGGGAAAAGGGCAAGGGAGTTGAAGCCGAAGGAATTGTTGAGTAGGAAAATCTCCCATGGGGGAAATCAAGGCTTTGGATAAATCTGGGAATKCTGGGAGATCCTATCAAAGACATCCGTCACACTCTGGCAACGCCCCATCCCTGGAAGTGTCCAAGGCCAGGTTGGATGGGGTTTGGAGCAACCAAAACCATTGGAAGGGACCTCAAAGACCACGGAATTCCGACTCCTCTGCCACGGACAGGGATATCCRAAGTCACTCGGAGCACGAGCTGGATTTTTGCCGTGAAATGGGTGGGAATAAGTTAAAACCTGGGATAAAACACCACAAAAAACCATTGGAAGACTGAATTTGGGAGCCTTCCCAACATCCTGCCTCACGGTTCGGGAAACTGAGGCTCTCGTGGAACCAGGGGAAGAGTCTGAAGCCGGGGAATTTCCTGGTGATCCTTCAATTAAAAAAAAATCTTCAGGACAACTCAGCTGGGATGGATTCAGCTCCTTGTCATGGATTCCGGAAGGGTGGAAAGAGGAGATAATTCCATGTCCTGAGGACACGAATCCTTGGATTGTGCAAGGTGTGTCCAAACAGAGGCGAAAATGGGAAAGGAAAGAGCAAAGCAAACAAACACTGGAATGGAATTCCCAGAGAAGCTGTGGTTGCTCCACCCCTGGAAGTGTCCAAGGCCAGGTTGGATGGAGCTTGGAGCAACCTGGGATTTTGTGGAAGTCGTCCCAGGGGGAATTGAACTGGAAAAAAAAGCAGGGATGAGGCTGTTCCGCCACAGGCAGCAAATAAAAGGCAGAAAAAAAAGTCTGAATTTCAAGAATTCCAACGATTTCCTCCAACATTCCCTTCCCTGGGCTGGCAGCAGGGATTGGGATTCCTCAGAGCCTGCTCCAAGGGCAGGAAGAGCCCATGGTGGTTTTCCCGGCCACCGAAGCCAGGGAGACGTCGGTGCCGAGATCTCCTGCTCTGCCCATCCCCCATGGCTAAAACATTGGGAAGAGAAGGATTTGCAGTGGAATGTCGTGGTCTGGGAATGGGATGAGGTTCCCACAGCACCGGGGACTGGCAAGGTGGAGAAATTCCTCTTTGTCCTTAAGGGATGGGATGGATGACGCAGTTTTGAGGATTGATCCAGATCCATATGGAAGTTTCAACAGGATCAACAATTCCAGGCTTTAAAAACTTCCTTTTTATTTTTTTTCCTTCCGTAGTGGAGCAAAAACTTCATCAAATCATGGAAATTTCATGGAAATTTCATGGAAAAGCTTCATCAAATGATCCAACCCATGGTTTGGGTTGGAAGGGAAAATCCCATCCACTTCCAACCCCTGCCATGGGCAGGGACAGCTCCCACTATCCCCGGTTGCTCCAACCTGGCTTTGGACACTTCCAGGGATGGGGCAGCCACGGATTCTCTGGGAATTCCATTCCAGCCCCTCGTCACCCTCATATCCAAGAATTCCTTCCCAATATCCCATCTAWCCCTGCCCTCTGGCAGTGGGAAGCCATTCCCTGTGTCCTGTCCCTCCATCCCTTGTCCCAAGTCCCTCTCCARCTCTCYTGGAGCCCCTTTAGGCMCTGGAAGGGGCTCTGAGGTCTCCCTGGATCCCTCCCTTCTCCAGGCTGGACATTCCCAGCTCTTTCCTCACACCAGGAGATGTCATCCAGCTGGCAAAATCCAACATTTGGGTGAAGAAACACCTGGAATTCCAAGCCTTAAGCTCCTCCTGGAGACAGGACATTGGGAAGGGAGGCCTTGAGCATCTACTCCATGCCACCACGGTCCTTCCGYGCGGTTTTCCGGAGCAAGTCCTCGGTTTCTCTTCCCACCGGAGGCTCGTCTTGGAAGGAAGGCTGGGAATCCCTGCAGGGACCTGGAAAATCCTCGGGCAGCAGATGCTGCGGAGATTTATGTCATTGATCCACCTGTTTTCCAAACCCGGGCACGGCACGTTCTTCCCGACGCCTTCCAGGAAAGGAAATAAAYGGAGAGAATTCCAAGGAAAAATTGTGGGACGCTCAAAACTGGGATATTTCAGAGGTTCGAGTCATCTTTTATTCCACAATGCTGCTTTTTTGGGATCTTTTGGAGTCAGGAAACGGCTGCTGCTTGCAGGTGGGATTTGATCCCAGAGAGCTCCGGCGGGCGTATTCCAGGGATGGGATTTTAAGGGAATCCTCCTTGGATATTCCAGCTCAGCCACACTTAATCCAGGAAGATTTAAATGCTGCATTTTATCTTCTCTGATATCCTGGTGCCTTTGGAATCAGGAYGTGCAAAAAAAAGTGGGAATCCTCAGGAATAACTTGGGCACAATTTCCCAGCGGATGGGATTTGGGTAAAGACCCCTCATATTCCAAGATTCCTGTGTTTTGGTCCAAGGAAAACTCTCCTGATGGTCAAAGATCCACTTCCTTGTCCTTCAAGCTTCCACTTGAAATTCCTCCTTGGAGAAGCAGCGACAGAGCCGAGTTTTCCATGGAAAAGGCCTCTCTCTCCCTGCCTGACACCTTCTCCAAGGATTTCAAGCCCTGCACGGACCAATAACCTCAGACACTTCCCGACAGCGTGGAAAATCCCAGTGACCTGACACAAAATCCGGCCGACGTTCCCGCTCCGAGATTTCACGGCTGTCAAGTCACGCTCCGGAGAAAAGCCACCATTTTAAGACAAGCATGGAAAACTCCAGGGAAAGGCTGGAAAATCCCGCTGGGAAGGCTCTGCTGACCACCAGGACAAAGCTGCTGTTGAGATCCCAGGGTTGATTCCCGAGCTGGATCCGGCTGCTAATTAGAACAAATCCCACCTCACCATGGAAGCGTGAGGTGATTCCGGCGGGATCCAGGTGCTTGGCAACAGCAAATTCCCCATGGATTCCAAGGGCTGACGCATCCCTGACCCGCACGGGTGGGATGGAACATCCCCATGGATGTGAGGAATGGATTGGGAGCAGCCTCCAGCATCTCCAGCCAAACCTGGAGATGCTCTGGTTCCTAAATCCTAAATTTTAAGGGAAGCTCCAGGTGTGTGAATTCCAATAAAAACTTTCCCACTTATCCTGAAATCCCTTCTCGGATCAGATGAGCTGAGCTTATCCAGAAAGCTTTAAGTAAGACTTCATGGGATGAAACTTGGATTGGGAGGTTCCACCTGGAAACCTCTGGAGCTCCTTTCCAGCTGCGGGTCTTCTGTGAGAAACGCAACCAAGATCTGGGAAAACACTCATGGAATCATGGAATGGTTTGGGTTGGAAGGGACTTCCACGATCATCCAGTTCCAGCCCTTTCCATGGGCAGGGACACCTTCCACTACCCCAGGTTGCTCCAAGCCCCATCCAACCTGGCCTTGGACAATCCTAGGATGGGGAAAATGAGGGAATGGGATTTTTTTCCAGCCAGGATACGAGGATCAAGAGTGGGATGCAGCCATGGTTTAGCTGAGCCCATGGGACTCATCCCTGTCACCTGCAGGGATGCGGGAGGAAATTCCAGTCAGCAGGAATTTCTGCTCCCTCTTGTGGCATCCCAATTTTTAAAATTTCAATTTAATTTTTAAAGCTCCGAGACCTGGGATCTGCTCAATCCRAATCCCTGGAAAGGCCAAGACCCGGAATTCCTGGAGATTAAAGGACACACAACCCTCCATCAGCCAAACCCAGCCCAGGGCTGAATCCCTCTTTTCCTCTGGCAGATTTCCAGGGATTAAACCTTTCCATTGGAGAGTCCAGCCCTCCTCCCACCTGATCCAGCAGCTTTGCATCCCATAATACACCTGCCAGGCCCGAGCAGTGGGAACAATGTCCATGCTGGATCCGATGGGGGAATCGGATTCGATGTGGGAATTCCCCCAGGGAGCTGCTGATCCCACCTTGGGAATGATCCTTCCCCCAGGGAGCTGCTGATCCCACCCCTGTTCCTGCAGCAAATCCCAGGGAGGTTAAAATCCATCCCTTGATCCCTGTTAACCCCTGATGCCGCTTCAGGAATGGGATCCTGCTCCATCAACGTGTCCTGGGCTCATCCCATGGAGTGGGCGGCAAGAAAGGTGGGAATTCTGCCCCTGTGCCCTGCTCGGGTGAGATCCCACCTGGAATTCTGCCTCCAGCTCTGGGGTCCAACAGCAGAAGGAGGTGGAGCTGCTGGAGAGAGTCCAGAGGAGGCCACGGAGATGCTCCAAGGGCTGGAGAGAGGCTGGGAGAGCTGGGAATGTCCAGCCTGGAGAAGGGAAGGATCCAGGGAGACCTCAGAGCCCCTTCCAGTGCCTAAAGGGACTCCAGGAGAGCTGGAGAGGGACTTGGGACAAGGGATGGAGGGACAGGACATAGGGAATGGTTTCCCACTGCCAGAGGGCAGGGATGGATGGGATATTGGGAAGGAATTCTTGGATGTGAGGGTGGTGAGGAGCTGGAATGGAATTCCCAGAGAATCCATGGTTGCCCCCTCCCTGGAAGTGTCCAAGGTCAGGTTGGACGGGGCTTGGAGCACCCTGGGATAGGGAAAAGTGTCCCTGCCCATGGAAAGGAGGTGGAATTCCACAATCTTTAAGGCCCCTTCCAACCCAAACCATTCCATGACTCTGTGATTCCACGACTCTGTGATTCCACGTCTGCCTGCAGTGAATGACTCCAAACCCATGAGGACACCCCATTCCCAGGCTCAGAGATTCCATCAGAGCCTCTTCCAGGGCCTCGGGAAGGTGGAACCTCCCCCACCGTGCAGAGCCGAGGCCGCCTCTGATGTCCCACATGAAAGCACTTGCTGAGCTGGGAATTCCTGTTCCCATCCAGCCGCAGTTTCTGGGTGCCGGGCGTCGGGAGAAGGAGTTGGGAACAGGAATTCCACCCCTGCTTGGTCTTCTCAACCTGGTTGAGTCCTTAACGTGGTCAAAGGCATCAATTAAGAGAAGACAAATCCATTAATTAATGACCTGCCTCAGGTTGCCCAGAAAAGCTGTGGCTGCCTCATCCCTGGAATTGTTCCACGTCAGGTTGGAGCAACCTGGSATAGTGGGAGGTGTCCCCACCCAAAAAAGAAGGATTTTAAGGCTCCTTCCAACCCGAACCATTCCACGATTCCGTGATTTGCAGCTTTCAACCCATTAAAGGTGAAACAACAACAGAGCAGCAACACAAACATCTCCAAACGTTGTCCGTGGACCTTGGGAATTGAGCACTGACTCCCTTCTCCTTCCCGAGGGAAATTATCCCTGCCAGGAGCTCCCCAGGCCTGTGGGACAAGCCGTGGCTGTGGCATGAATCATCCCGACTCCTTAGGGAGATCTTATCCAGGGAAATCATTTCAAACCACGCCGGGCTCTAAACCCGAATTTCCAATCCTAAAAATGAATTTCAGAGGCCAAGAAATTATTCCTTGAAGGATCCTTTCTGCAGGGAACATCTGAATTGTCCCTAAGGCAGAAAAACAACTTTTCCTGACATTTTTCCAGCTTTCTCCTTGTTTTGTGCAGGATCCAACTTGGTGGAGACCCACGAAAGGTCGAGCTGGAGGAACGACCCATAAAATATCTTCGCCCAAGACCTCCAGGATGAGCAGCTCTGCTCTTTTCTCCCGGCGACCACCAGGATTGGGAATTCCCGATTTTATCCCACCCATCCCACCTTTACCTTTCCGTTTCCTCCTTCACCACGGAATACTGGCTGGACTGACGGCTCGACCGCTGCTCCTGCACCTTCTCGTTGCCCTCCAGCTCCTGCTCCAGGGACGAGCTGGTGCTTCCTTCCCTGCTGACATTGCTGCTCCTCCCGGGGCTGTTTTCCGTGGAAGCCCGCGGCGACTCCGTGTTCTGCTTCAGAGTCTGCAGCTTGGCCAGGGGGATGATGTCGCAGTTCTGGGGACGGTGCCACACCGTCCTCTGCGTGGTGGCATTGTAGTAGTAGAAGCGGGAGGTGTTGGGGTCGAAGAGCTCCCACCACTGGTTCTCATTGGTGCGTTTGATCCGCACCCCGGCGGGGGGGTCCCACACGCACTCCCCCGTGATGAGGTTGGCGTACATGCGCTCCCGGGTCCGAGGCTCGATGATTTCCACCCATTCCAGCCTGGAAAAGGACAAGAAGAGAAGGGAAACATCAACCGAGTGATCTCTGAGGGTCACCCAAACGATCTGATGATTCCGTGATTTGATGCGAGCGCCGGGCAGAGAAGAGCAACAACTCTTCCTTTCACCCCCATCGAGTCTCTCAGCTCCAAGGCTTGATGAATCCCACCCATTCCAGCCTGGAAAAGCACAAGGAGAGACGGGAAACTTCAACCAAGGTCCCTCCCAACCCCAACCATCCCTTGATTCCAAGATTTGACACGAGCGCAGTGGAGAAGAGCGACTTCACAACTCTTCCTTCCACCTCCCTTAAGTCTCCCAGGCCCAAGACTCGATGACTCCCACCCATTCCAGCCTGGAAGAGCACAAGGAGAGACTGGAAACTTCAACCAAGATCCCTTCCAACCCCAACCATCCAATGGCTGCATGACTCGGTGCTCACAGTGAACGCGGGACGGAGAAGAGCAACGACTCTTCCTTTCACCCCCATTGAGTCTCTCAGGTCCAAGACTCAATGATTCCCACCCATTCCAGCCTGGAAAAGCACAAGGAGAGATGGGAAACTTCAACCAAGGTCCCTTCCAACCCCAACTATCCGACAGTTCTGCAACTCGGCGCTCGCAGTGAGAGCGGGATGAAGAGAAACTTCACAACTCTTCCTTCTACCCCCATCGAGTCCCACAGAATTATTTACACAAAACAGAGAATTCCCAAAGGGCTTCCAGCCAATCCCTGATTTTCAGCTCCCAGGGGAAATCCAGCAAGTCTGCAAAACACATGCCCGGCTTGGAGCACCCCAATGTCCACCTGGAATCGCGGCTTCCACCCCGAGCCCTCCACAGCTGAACCCCTGAGGGTCCAGACCCGGGGATCAAAGCACATTCCATGAGGGAATGGGAAGGACTGGATGGACTGGAATCACCAACCTGGCGATGAACTTCTTCTGCACGACCACCCCGCAGCCCGGYGCTGCCGCCCAGACCACCAAACCCGGCAGCATTTCCCACAAAAACTCCAAAATGATGGATTCGACCTCCCTCAGTCCAGCTTGAGCAGCRCTGCTCCCCGGCACGGATCCCGAAGCTCCTTCCCTCTGTCCTGATTTCAACACCGGGAAAAGGCGTCAGCTCTGTGGGACCCACCTCCGGCACCATCCCAAAACCACCAGCTCCAAAACACCTGGGCTGGGTGGCAACCATGGGTGGCACCAACACCGAAACCTGATGGTGGCAGGGATGGAGATGGTGAGGATGGAACAGGCCCAACCATGTCCTGGGCTCCATGGGATGGAATGGAATGGAATGGAATGGAATGGAATGGAATGGAATGGAATGGAATGGAATGGAATAGAATGGAATGGAATGGGAGGGAATCATGGAATGGAATTGAGTGGAATAGTCTCATGGGCAGGGACAGCTTCCACTATCCCAGGTTGCTCCAAGCCCCATCCAACCTGGTCCTGGACACTTCCAGGGATGGGGCAGCCACAGATTCTCTGGGAATTCCATTCCAGCCCCTCACCACCCTCACAGCCAAGAATTCCTTCCCAATATCCCATCCATCCCTGCCCTCTGGCAGTGGGAAACCATTCCCTGGGTCCTGTCCCTCCATCCCTTGTCCCAAGTCCCTCTCCAGCTCTCCTGGAGCCCCTTTAGGCACTGGAAGGGGCTCTGAGGTCTCCCTGGATCCTTCCCTTCTCCAGGCTGGACATTCCCAGCTCTCCCAGCCTCTCTCCAGCTCTTGGAGCATCTCCGTGGCCTCCTCTGGACTCTCTCCAGCAGCTCCACATCCTTCTGCTGTTGGACCCCAGAGCTGGAAGCAGAATTCCAGGTGAGATCTCACCTCAGCAGGGCAGAGGAGCAGAATTCCCTCTTTCCTGCTTCCCACACTGTGGGATGAGCCTGGGATATGTGGAATTTCCAGGACCAGAGCCCATGGACAGGTCATGTGAAGCTTCTCACCCACCAACACCCCCAATTCCTTCTCCTTGGAGCTGCTCTCCATCCTTTCCCCCCATTCATGTTTTCCTGGAATTGCCCTGACCCCCCTCACTCAGAAACACAACAAAAGGGATTTTTGGGATCATCCAGCAGCAATGGGAGCTTAGAAATTCCAAAATGGATTAAAAGAAGCCGTAATCCCAAGGAACAGAGAATTCCACCGATTTTTCAGATTACCCCGAACACTGCACTTGTCACCTCTGGATAATCCAGAGGGTATCTGAGACGTTCCAGGATCCGTGTCTTTATGCAAATTCCTCGGGTTTTTTGCGTGGGTTTATGTAAAAAAAAATYGAAGGAATTAAATAAAGTTATTTGGGATTTATCCTCGTCTGCATTTACAAGGCTTTTAAGGAATGTCTAGAAATAGATAAGAAGGAATAAAAAGCTAAGTGAGGCTTATCAAGGAAGGTGCCACTTAAACCTGACACATCCAGGGAATCAGACAATGATGGATCACATGGATTGCATCCCGACACCTTTTCCTGGGAATGAATCCCGGGAGTCTCTTCAGAAATGCCCAATTTGCAAGAAAAAAAATCCCTGGAGAGGGGTCCCAGGYGTCAGCCTGGCCCTGAGCCCTCAGCTGGTCCAGCTCATTTTCCAATAGGATTTAAACCTCAGGATAGAAAAAAGAGTGGGATTTTCAGGTTGTGGGTTCCCAGCTTGGATCAAATCCCCCCTAAAGGATGAAAATGTGTCCAACTCCTCTTGGAAATGAGAGGAAAATCCACAATTAAGCTTTTCCCTGCAGAACAGAGACTAAAAGCAGTCGGAGACGAGTCTATCCGAAATCACAGCTTGACTGATTCTGCAAAACTTGGACCCAATCCAGCACGGATCTGCAAAACTTGGATCCAGTCCAGCACAGAACTGCAACTGGAAGCCACTTCCAGCTTTGGAGAATTGGATCATCAATGGGATTGGCCAAGGTGGCCAATGGCACCTGGTTTGTCCCAGCCCAGGGAAGGTTTGGGATTCTCAGGATATTGAGGGGCTGGGGGGTGTCCAGGAAAGGCAAAGGGATGATCTTGAAGGTCCCTTCCAGCCTAAACCATTCCATGTTTTTTATGAGGCAATTGAAATTCCCAGTTCTCGGCAAGGTTTTGGAGACCTTGGAAGCGGCTTTGCAGCACTTGGGGTGCTCTGCTCCCCAAATCTCCCACTCCCAGGTGATCCCTTTGGATTCCCAAACCAAAATATCCAAGAGATCCAAGAACCAAACATGTCCAAGAACCCAAATTAGAAAAGAAACCCCCCATTAGAGCCCAGTCCCCYGAAAACAATTATTCCCATCTTGATTCCCATCTTATTTCCTATCTTATTTCCATGCTTAAAATTAATTAAAACCCCTCCAAACTTCATAAAAATTTAAATTAATCATGGAATTATTAAATGAGTTGGGGTGAAAGGAGTTTTTAAAGCTCATCCGTTCCAACCCCTGCCTGATATTTTATTTATTATTAATTAACATTATTTCACCCTTTAATTTATTCATTATCCCCATTATTTTATTTATTAGCCACTTTATTATTATTATTATTATTATTATTATTATTATTATTATTATCACTTTACTTATTACACCCTTTATTTTATTTATTACTGATTTTTTCAGGAATATTTAACTTAAAATATTATTTTAGCCTCGGGAAAAAAACACAATTCCTTAATACCAGACCTTGGAAAACCCGGGCTGACGAAGGCGGAACCGAATCCCTTAGTGTCAGCAATAAACCAGGGAATATCAAAGTCTTTGGGAGCTGGGGTGTTTTTCTGCACCGGTAATTCCATTTTTAGGGAAGCACATTATTAACCTGAAAGGTGGAATCGTTCTTGGCCGTTCCTGATGGATGCAGCGGGGAAAAAAATCAGGGCAGGCACCCAAAGGAGCAGCTGGAGAAGCTGGAAAAGCTCGAAGTGGGATGGAGTTAAGGAAAAATATTTTGGCTTTTCCCACCAAGGAGGAGTCACCTGCTCAGGGCGCAGCTGGGGAGTTGTTAAATGGAAAAAAAATATCGTGGAATGAGGGCTGGGTGAGGGGTGGATCCTCAGCCAGTCCATGGAGAACGGGAAAACAGCTCCGGTGGTTTCACTGTTTGCTCCGGAAAAGCCGAGCCACGGAATCGCTGTGGTCCCATCCCTCGCCGTGGGATTTTGGGAAATTGAGTGTTCTCCCCCCAGAATTCCAAGGCAACTCTGTGGTAGCTTGACTCCAGGTGTCCTCTGTCCACCATGCCACAGTAATGGTGATGATCATGGAAAACCATGGAATGGTTTGGGTGGGAAGGAACCTTTGAGGGTCATCCCATTCCATGGGCAATGACACCTCCCACTATCCCAGGGTACTCCAACCCGGCCTTGGACACTTCCAGGGATGAGGCAGCCACAGATTCTCTGGGAATTCCATTCCAGTGCCCCACCACCCTCACAGCCAAGAATTCCTTCCCAATATCCCATCTATCCCTGCCCTCTGGCAGTGGGAAGCCATTCCCTGTGTCCTGTCCCTCCATCCCTTGTCCCAAGTCCCTCTCCAACTCTCCTGGAGCCCCTTTAGGCACTGGAAGGGGCTCTGAGGTCTCCCTGGAGCCTTCCCTTCTCCAGGCTGGACATTCCCAGCTCTCCCAGCCTGGCTCCAGAGCAGAGGGGCTCCAACCCCTGGAGCATCTCTGTGGCCTCCTCTGGACTTGCTCCAACATCTCCACATCCTTCTGCTGTTGGACCCCAGAGCTGGAGGCAGAATTCCAGGTGGAGTCTCACCTGCACAGAGCACAGGGGCAGAATTCCTTCTTTCCTGCTGCCCACGCCACGGAACACCGGGAATTTCTGGGATGTGACCACACCCAGCCAGGTCATATCCCACTTTTTTACCAATCCCTCAGGACAGGAGGGAAATGTCAGGCAAAATCAGAGTTCAGGTGGATGCTCCGGCAGCTCCTGGCCTGGATCCACAACAACATGAACACCGGGAGCTGTGCAGTTTGTAAGGATCTGGAAAAGAATCCAGCACGGGACTCCCGCAGTGCTGCATTCCCAGCTGGAAACAGCTATTCCAGGACAGCGGGAGAAATCCAAGCCCTCTGCTCCATCCTGACATGAATCCACAACAATTCCAGTGATGGAAAAGTGCTGACAAGGCGGAGTGCGAACCCTAAAGCCACCTCAGGGAAAAATAAATTCCCTATCAAAGCGAATCCATCGTTTACAGGCCCCGGTCACTGCTCATTCCTTTCCAATTAAATAAAAAGAGGGAAAAATCCAGCTCCGGGAGGCAGGAGCCGTCGGATCCGGGTGTTAACGCGGCGCTGCTTTGATGGAGAAGGGATGTGACTCCCTGGGCAATGGCAGGGGAAGGTTCAAGGGCGGCCGTGGTGAAGAGGAGACGTCAGCAGGAATATTATGRGATGGTTGGGAGGATCATGGAATCCTGGAATGGTTTGGAAGGGGCCTTAAAGATCATCCAATTCCATGGGCAGGGACACCTCTCACCGTCCCAGGGTGCTCCAAGCCCTGTCCAGCCTGGCCTTGGACACTTCCAGGGATCCAGGGGCAGCCAYAGATTCTCCGGGAATTCCATTCCAGCCCCTCACCACCCTCACAGGGAAGAATTCCTTCTCAAATTCCAAACTAAACCTCTCCATTTTTAATTCCAAACCATTCCCCCTCATCCCTGTTCCTCTGATAACCTGAAGCCTCAACTCYGGGCAGAGCTGATCCTGCTTGGACTTAATTTCCCTCTTTTTGGAGGATTCAGGGATTTTAAAACAGCTCCTGCAACTTCTTCCCCTCAAGTCTTTGCTTGGAGCTGTTCCTTCCCAACCAAAATCCCAGGAATCGATGTGGAAATCTGATTCCGCTTCTCTCTGATCCCAAAAAACGCTCACTCAGCCGTTTTTCCCCCTTGGACTGCAGCGATCAATAAATTCCGAATTGTTTTAGGCGTGGAAGGCTCGGAAATTTAAGCTCATCCTAATCCAGGTCGGCTCATGGACTTAATGCCGGTGCCACGAGTGACACCGAGGTGACACCGGGGGAGGGGTCAAGTCCCAACTTGGCCAAGTGGCTCTGAGGCCGAATTAACCTCAATGACACAAATTCCAGCTCCTTAAAACCCAACTTAAATCCCGACATGATCCAGGTTGGACAGGGATTGGAGTGGCCTGGTCCAGTGGAAGGTTGGACTCGATGACCTCTGAAAGTCCTTCCCAACCCAAACCATTTGATGTTTCCACAATCCCACAAGACTTTCATGACCTTATCACCCCAAAAAATAAAAAAAAAACCCGTTATCCCACAAATTGCGGCCGGTTCCTGCAAAACATCAACACAAGGAGGTTTTTTTGGTCGGGAAAAGCATCTCCAAAGGCTGATCCAACAAAAAAAAGCCTCCTGTGGATGTCGATGATGATGAAGAGCTTTGTCCCTGCCTTGCTCAGCAGTTTTCCAGCTGGCGACCCTGGGAACAGGCATCGGATCGATCCCTGAGCCACGAAATAAATCCATAAAGGACTGGGCGGAAATCTGGGAGCTGATCCAGCTCCGGGGCTGTGCTGGGAATGCTGAGATGGGAGAAACTCCAGGGATGGAGACGTCAAGGTGCTTAAAAAGGGCGGGGGAATCATTAATTAAGGGAAAATTGCAGTAATTAGAGCTGCCCCGTCCCCTTGGGGTAGCCACAGGTTCTCTGGGAATTCGATTCCAGGGTCTCACCACCCTCACAGGGAAGAATTCCTTCCCGATATCCTGCCTAACCCTGCCCTCTGTCAGTCTGAAAGATTCCCGCTCTGGAATATATTTTGGGATCCAAATTCAGAGTGACCAAAGCCTTGGAAAGACATGAAGGAGAAGATGAAACTCTTGCCCCCAAGGTTGTCACTTCCAGCTTTTTTTTCTGGGAATAAAGTGAACAAAAGAGGCGTTCTAGGAAGAAACGGAAGCCTGGAATTCTTTTGCTTCACATCCTTCAGTGGCTGAATTCAGGGACTGGAAGAAATGAGGGAGAGCCGGGGAGCCCAAGCGACTCGTCTGGGAAAAGATGGGAATGATGGGAGAAGCCTGGGAATGATGATTCCCAGTTTAGCACCATTGAACCGTTGAGTTTCATGGAACCACGGAATGGTTTGGGTTGGAAGGGACCTTAAAGCTCCTCTGGATGTGRGTGGTGACACCTTCCCCTATCCCAGGTTGCTCCAACCTGGCCTTGGACACTTCCAGGGATGAGGCAGCCACAGCTTTTCTGGGAATTCCATTCCAGGACCTCACCAACCGTCACCGTAACCAAATTCCTTCCCAATATCCAACTGAATCTCCCCATTTTTCGTTTCAAATTCCCARCCTTGACATGAGCAGGTCCTTTCTCTTTCCACCACCATTCCAAGGACTTTGAAGATTTTTTTTCCTGCTCCATGGAGGGGGAGGAGGGGGTTTGAAGACATCTCAAGACCTTTTGTTCCACCCTGCACCATCCCAACCATTCCCTTTGCCATTGACGGTGATGACTGGAAAACCATTGGATATTTAATTGTCTGGAGGGAATTTAACAGCTAAAAATGAGTGGTAAGAACCCTGAAGATCATTTATTTATCTACAGACCACCAGAGATCCAAATCTGGGATATTCCTGCTCATCCAGCTGCTCTGGAAGAGGCGGAATGTAGGGATAACACGGCCCGACGGATCCGAGGGCGTGGGCGCTCAACTTCCTCCTTTGATTTGTTGGAGATACAACACCGGGATTTGCAACCCAGGAATGATTTGCACCCCAAATGACACCCCCGGAGTAATTCCCAGCTCCRGTTAAACCAGGATAACGCGTCTTGGGATGTGCCAGGGCTTGGAATGGGCTCTGGGAAAGCTCCTGGTGTGCTCCCGGCTGGCCAAGCTCTTCCTCAGCACTTTTGGGAGCCAAACCGCGGAGGAGGAATTATTTGCAGAGGGTTGAACCTCCCAGATTTCTCTGCCGGCTTGGAATTGCAGCTCTTGCCAGCTCCTTCCTGAAGGAATAAATATCTGGATAAATATCTGGCTTTTAAATATCGATATTCCGACGGATCTGGGAGTTACAGAGGCCTCGCTTGAGCTTTTGGCTCCTTTGCAAAGGTGCTCAAGCAACAGAGGGTGGCTACAAATGGAATTAATGGAATTACATCTTCCCTGTGAGGAAATCCATGGAAAATGAGCATTTCCATGTGCTGCCATCAGCTGATTCCACGGGGGAATCAGGAGGTGGAATCCAAGAGGGAATCTGATGTTCCCCAGTGTTGGATCAAGCACCATCCAAAGGATCCCAAATCGTGACGTTCCACGAAATCCAAAATCCCATCCCTGCTGCCATGCCCCCATTTCCACTGGGAATCAAACTCCCTGAGATCTGGGATGACACTGATCCCCACAAATCATGGAATGGTTTGGGTGGGAAGGGACCTTCAAGACCATCTCATTCCCACCCCATTCCATGGGCAGGGACACCTTCCACTATCCCAGGTTGCTCCAATCCCTGTCCAACCTGCCCTTGGACGCTTCCAGGGATGGGGCATCCACAACCCCTCTGGGAAGTTCCACAAATCCCACCCTCACAGGAAAGGATTCCCAAAGAAGCCTTAAAAACAACCAAAGACAATTTCAGAGGTGTGAAAACCCAATTTTCCCATTATTCCTAAAAAGCACCGCGGAGAAGAGGAGCAGGGAATGATTCCACACCTTTTTTCCCCCCTTTAATTGGTTGCTCCAGAGTTTAAAAGACAACTCCAGGAAATGACTTTCCATAGCTCCTAATTAAGCTGCGGAATTTGGCAACACAGCCAAATCCCATAAATAGGTTCAAAGGAGAATTAGACGAGTTCAAGGAGGACAAGAGCTTTTAAATGGGATATTCCAAGGTTAGGAAATCCCCAGGAGCAAGCAAGGATCACTCCGCTCTGCCCTGAGTGGTTTTCCCCTTTTTTGGAGGAATTTTTGCCATGGAGAATGGAACAAAGCCACGAAAAACATTCCTCCCATCTCCCAATATCCCACTTCGCATCCCTGCCTTTGGCATCGTCCCATCCCTTCTGGCCTGGAGGACACAGGGATAAGACTCCCAAAAAAACCTCCAGAGGCTTCAAAGAGCAGCTTCAGAAAGAGGAAAGGACGGATTTTTTTTCCGTCTTATCAGAGCGCGTTTGGCTGCTTTCCGACGCTCCCGATCCAAACTTCACAGCGCTGGCGTCGGCTGCGCGTTATCTCCTTTAAACTCCGAGGAAAAAAAAAAGGAATCTAGGAAGCTGCTGGAGAGCTGATAACGCAAACAGCCCGGGATGAATCGAGGATCCGCATGAAAGCAGCGAATTCGCCGGGATTCGACCTCGAGCCTCTCAAAGGAGCTCCGGAATTTTATCCGGAGGCTTTTGTGATCCGATATATCTCCTGACACCAATTAATCACTTTTTAGCCTCTTGCCTTATTAAACCTTGGAGAGGTCAAGGGCTTGGGGATATCAGCCCTGGAAAAGTTTGGATTTAAAGGGAAGAGGGCGAGTAAGGACAGAAGGACGGAAATTCTTTTTGCCGAGRGGTGGGAGAGGGAGCAGGACCAGGATGGAGCTGAAAGAGTCGTTTATCATCCCAAAATGCTGGGAGAGGAGCTGGAGGACACCATGGAATGGGATAGGGAGGGAAAGAGGAGGTGGAGATCCCAGGGAAGGGGCTGGGGGGTGCGAGATACCCATCCAACATCTCCAGGGTTCTGGGACAGCATTCCCGAAAAAAAGCTCAGAGGGTTTTAATTGATAAGAAACTTCCTGAACTGGAGATCGCCCAGAAAATCCATTAACCCAGGAGAGTGTTGTGATCCATTATCCACGTTTTTTTATAATTTCCTAAGCCCTCGTGGGTTTCCATCCAAACCAGATCCAAACCAATGGATCCAAATTCCGCCTTTCCAACCAGGAGGACATCTTCCACTGACTTGTCCTCCTGGAGAAGAATTCCCGGGGTTTGTGGGGCAGTTTTGGGATGGGAAGAGCCGGTTTTCCAACCTCCGAGGTGGGACCGAGGTGGGGGTTGGGTGAAGCTGGAGCAGATGATTCCCACCTTGAGGATGGATCATTCTCGATGGTGGCACTTCATGAAATCCCACTCCTCACATCAGCTCTAATTTACTCCCAAATCCCAAATTTTCAGCCCTGAAGTTTCCAGAAATCCAAGTGAAGATTATCCGAGTGGGACTTGCCAACATTGACTGGAATACTTCCTAAAAATCTGCAATAAATTAATCTTATTTTGCTTTTCCAATCGGAATCTTCGGAGGAAAAGATGATGAATGGGTTATTAACGGGAATAAGCTCTTTGGAAGTAGGGAATATCCAGAGGAATGCTTTGAAACCTTAGCCAAAATCCCGGGAACAAGCAACAACCTGGAGCAATCCGAGAAAAACCCGGAGTGACCGGAATCCAGAGAAGAAAGTTTCCCCGCCGCCCCAAAAATTCCTGCAGAAAAAAGGAATTCCGCCAATCTCAGGTGTCTCCATTTTGTATTCCATGTAAAAAAAMCCACCAGAGGCTGGAAATCAAACACCACAAAAACTCCCATCCGGAAAAGTCCGTAAAAATACTGGAAAGGATGTTATTTTTCCCAAAATTCCTGGTGGTTTTGCTGCTGCCTTGTGAGAGGGATTTGTGAAGGAATCGCCCCAGCTCAGCTAATCCTTTTTTTTTTTTAATTCCCAATTTTTACCCCGCTTCCCTTGGATCACCAGGATACAGGGAATGGCTTCCCATTCCAGAGGGCAGGGTTGGATGGGATATTGGGAAGGAATTCTTCCCTGGGAGGGTGGCGAGGCCCTGGAATGGAATTCCCACAGAAGCTGTGGCTGCTCCATCCCTGGAAGCATCCAAGGCCAGGTTGGAGCAACCTGGGATAGAGGAAAGTGTCTGGGGGGAGTGGATGGGATTTTCCCTTCCCACCCAAACCATCCCATGATTCTCTGACTGATATCCCTGATTTTCCCCTAAGGATGGGGGTTTTTAAGGGAGGAAAAAAGCCAAATTTGGCTTTTTGGGGAAGTGGCAGCTGGGGAGGAGGCAGAGAGGGAGCAGAGCRGGGAAAAATTCCAGTCGCAGCTGCTGAATCCTGACCCTCCTCACCACATGTCCAAAACACCCTTTCCTTAAACTCCTATTTTTTAACTCCTTCGGGAAAACCTCATTTCCAGAAATAATTTCAATTCGTCCCAATCCTGAGGGGGAAAAGATTCAATTTAAATCTTTAAACTTAAAAAGGTGGAGCCTGGACGGAGGAAAAGCCCAAGTGCGGATGAGGATTGGAAAAGTGGCATCCCCAACRTCACAGAGGTTGGAAAACAGCAGGCAAAGGACAAAAATTCCAACAAAACAGTAAAAATCCACCTTTTTTTTGGGGAATTCAAGCGGTATCGGAGCATGGGAAGTTGATATTTTATGGATTTAACGTGGGGAAAATAARGTCTAAACACACATCCTGAAATTTAAATTCCAGAATGGAATAACTGTAAATCCCAGTTCCAAGTCTGCCTTTCCCAAGATTTCCCATGATAAACATCACTGGGAGGAAAAAGGGAATATTTGATAATGGCAGAAAACAAGGAATAATCCACAACAAACCTAAGGGAAAAGCAGCACTGAGAAAAAAGTTAGAAAAAAGTTGTTTTCCTTGCTAAGCCCAACCCCAAGCGGAGGAAAACGAGGCTCAGAGCACATCCCGTGCTTCTTGAACTCTGAAATATCCATGGAATGAGGTCGGGAAAACAGAAGAGAACTACGAGCAGCAAATCTGACCCGGAGAGAAAAATGTTCCTTCTCCTCCCTCCTTTGCCAGAGCCACAGCAAACATTGGCACGGCTCCTCTGCGGGTCAAATTCCTTGGAAATCCTGAGCTGGGGCTTTGGAATGGTTTTTCCTTGTCCTCGGGAAGCGGCAGCTGCCGGCGAGCAGGTGATTCCGAGGCCACCTGTTGTTATTTGATTCCCCACCACGGCTGGGATCGGGATGAGGGAGGAATCCAGGAGGAGGAGGAGGAGGGATGAGGATTTGGGATGAGTCACGCCAAGCCCCCCCCCCCCCACGGGATGAAAACAAGGAATCCTTGTTCCCAGGACGTCAACTCTGTTTAACCGTTGCTGTCACCCTGTGGAATTTGATCCCTGAAAAAAACCGTCCCTGGGATAATGGGAGCAATTAGAAGGTGTAAGATGAGATGACCTTGCCGAGGTCACCTCCTAAATATCCGATAACCTCCCGGTCCTGCTCCGATAGGGAGAAAAATACGGAAGCAGCTCTCCCCCCTCTTCCCGACAGCGCTGCCGGGATATTTTTAGGACTGGGAGATAAGGCTGGAAAACATCGAGTGCTTCCAAGCTCCAAGACGGGTGCTCCAGACAGCAAATCCCATTTGGGAAAAAAACCTCCCCTCCCCACCGCCGAGCGGAGCCACAAAATCCCTCAATCCTTCGTAGGAGGAAAATTACTGGATCCGTGTGGTTGTCGGAATTTGCGCTGCTTCCCTACTCCCTGTTTCGCTCCCAAATCCGGGGTGAAGCACCAAAAAAAAGCCTGGATTGTTCCTCCGAACATGAGCAGGGATGAAAAGCAGAGGGAAAAACGGAGGGAACGTTTGTTACCCGCACGGAAACCGGGCCATATGTTCCGTGGATATAAATCACTCCGATAGCGTGACTCGTGCCCGGGCGCGGGATCCGAGGGCTCGGCACAGTTGGTGTGGAATTTGTCATTCCGGCTGCCAGGCGGAGGGAAAAGGGAGGTGGAAAAGCAGGATGTTCCCCATCTTTCCCCTTCTCCCAAACCTTCTCCCCCATCCAGGAGAAATATTGATCCGCACCTTCCCGCTGGAGCTGTGGGAAGCAGGAAAGGGGGGAATTCTGCCCCTCTGACCCTCTCAGGTGAGATCCCACCTGGAATTCTGCATCCAGCTCTGGGGGCCGACAGCAGAAGGAGGTGGAGCTGCTGGAGCAGATCCAGAGGAGGCCATGGAGATGCTCCAAGGGCTGGAGAGAGGCTGGGAGAGCTGGGAATGTCCAGCCTGGAGAAGGGAAGGATTCAGGGAGACCTCAGAGTCCTTTCCAGTGCCTAAAGGGGCTCCAGGAGAGCTGGAGAGGGACTTGGGACAAGGGATGGAGGGACAGGACACAGGGAATGGCTTCCCACTGCCAGAGGGAATTTGGGATATTGGGAAGGAATTCTTCCCTGGGAGGGTGGGGAGGCTCTGGAATGGAATTCCCAGAGAAGCTGTGGCTCTCCCATCCCTGGAAGTGTCCAAGGCCGGGTTGGACACAGCTTGGAGCAACYTGGGATAGCGGAAGTTGTCCCTGCCCATGGAATTCCATGATCTTTAAGGTCCCTTCCCACCCAAACCATTCCATGATTTTGTGCCGCTGTTAAACCACACTTGGAGCATCCGGAGTTTGTATCCAGAGCCACCAATGGATCAATCCTCACTGGTTCCAGTGGATCCCAGTGGATCCAGTTCCCCCTGGATGCTGCAGAAAAACCCCTCTAAAAACCATCCCTGGAGCTTCGAGGGCTCCCACAGGGAATTATGGCTTCATTCCACAGGGAATTATGACTTCATTCCAAACTTTTAAAGGGAATTCAAACACACCAAATCCAGGACTAGACCAGTTCATGAACTCCGAGGAAAATTCCAAACAGGCCTAAATATCCCTGAAAATTCAAAAAAAAAAAAGGAATGCCAGAAATAAATTTGTTTTTTTCCCCCCCAATCCATGGATTAAAACATGGACATTTCACTTCGGGAACTAAATCACGGATGCCAATAAAGAACATTCCACCTAAAAATGCTCCTTTGGCACCGAAATCATGCAAGGAACCCAAACACTTCCATGTTCTGCCACTCCTTGGAAGGAACATTCCAGAAGGAATTCCCAAAGAGCAAAACCTCATCCCAAACCCACCACGGGAGAGTGACTTGGCAGGTGTGGGAGCATTTGCTGCTTCCAGAGGCTCCTCTGGCAGGAGGAGCGGATTCCAGAGGCTCACACCCATAGGATACTCCTCAAAACTTGGCCTGGATGGGCAGTGAGGATGAGGAAGGCTCATTTTCCACTAAAAATCTTGGATATTTGCACAACAGGAGCTTCCCAGAGTTCCCTACGCACAAGAGAAAAGGAAACCTCAGCGTCCCAACCAGAGCAAGAAAAGGAGGAAGAAATTTAGGATGAGGATGCAGCAATTAGGGAAAAGAGCATCTTTCCAAAAAAAACCCTTCCAGGAAAGCCAGAACACCCCCTCCTCCCTTTCCCAATTTTTCAGTCCTTATTCCCGACGGGAGATGGGAAATTGCAGTTCTCCAATACCGTTTTTCCCTGCTTTTATAACCTCRTTTCCCTGTTTTTATAATACCTTAGGAAGCATCTGGAGGTCACCTGGGCCCACATTCCCTTCCTTCCCTGAGCACAGGAAACTTGGAATTCTCCCACTCAGCATCCAAATACCCCAATGTCCAAGGAGGGACATCTCCCCACCATTCCCGGTGACCAAAAACCTGGGAAATGACCAAGGGGAGACCCCTCCATGCTGCAGCTGTGCATCCCTTCCATGGAAAATCCTGCTTTTCCCTTCCCCACCACCCTTTTAGGTGGAGAGGACACTTGGATCCATTCCCAGCCTCGTCTCTGGGCTGGAGGAGCTCGTTAAGCGCCGGCGTTAACGCGGTGCCCTCTCGGAATCCGCAGCGGATCCATCTGGAAGAGGCTCCCCCCCACTCCAGTTATCCGACGGTTGGGATGACGTTCCGGGAATGATCAGGCACCATCTGGGCTGCTTGAAGCAGKGGCAGAGCTTCGGCTCCGCACCAGAGCCATTCCCAGAGCCCGGTCCTGGATGCTCCCCATGGAATCCGGGAGAGATCCCGGCGATCCGGCCTTTCCATGCTCTGTTTGTTAGGAACCCCCAGAGATCTCTGCCATCCAAAGGTATCCATACGTGGTTGCRTTATCCCAGCCCCCTCCAGCAGGGAGAAAAGCAGGAAAAATCCATCGGGAAGGCTCCCAGATTGTCCAGCCATGGAAGTTGGAGCCAACACACTCCTGCTCCCGTGTCTTGGTCTTCATTCCCATTTTCCTGAGGGTTTTGTGGGCAGGAATCCCATTTGGAGGATTAGAGCTGTTCCTGTGCTGTCTCCAGCCTGGAAAAATTTGGCTTCACCCCCTACACTCCTCCTCCCTTCTCCAGTGCTTCCGGTGGTGTCGGGTTGGCCAACAGGAAAATTTGGGATCCTTGGCATGGGAACAACTGCCAAGGACCATGGGAGATGGGATAAACCCATCCTGGACATCACAGAGAATCATGGAATGGTTTGGGTTGGACGACCTTAAGGATCATGGGCAGGGACACCTTCCACTATCCCAGGTTGCTCCAAGCTCCATCCAACCCGGCCTTGGATACTTCCAGGAATGAGGAAGTCACAGATTCTCTGGGAATTCCATTCCAGTCGCTCACCACCCTCACAGCCAAGAATTCCTTCCCAATATCCCATCTATCCCGGCCCTCTGGCAGTGGGAAGCCATTCCCTGKGTCCTGTCCCTCCATTCCTTGTCCCAAGTCCCTCTCCAGCTCTCCTGGAGCCCCTTTAGGCACTGGAAGGGGCTCTGAGGTCTCCCTGGATCCTTCYCTTCTCCAGGCTGGACATTCCCAGCTCTCCCAGCCTGGCTCCGGAGCAGAGAGGCTCTAACCCTTGGAGCATCTCCGTGGCTTCCTCTGGACTTGCTCCAACATCTCCACATCCTTCTGCTGTTGGACCCCAGAGCTGGATGCAGAATTCCAGGTGGGATCGCACCTGAGCAGCTCAGAGGGGGAGAATTCCCCCTTCCCTGCTTCCCACACCATGGGATGAGCCCAGGACATGGGGGATTTTTGGGAYGTGAGTGCACGTGGATGGGCCAYGTCCAGTTTTTCCKCCATCAACACCCCCAATTCCTTCTCCTTGGAGCTGCTCTCCATCCCTTCATCCCCCAGCCTGRATCCAGCAAGGAAAGGAACGGCTCCTACAGCAGCAGGAGGACTTTTCCGTATTTCCCTCCATCCTTTTTCCAGGGAGGATTTGGGATGCTGCAATACCTTGTTTTTGTCAAAGAGGAATTCTCCAGCCGTGCGGCGGGAATGACGAAATATTCCAGAGCCAAAGGGATCCTCGGGAGAACAGCAAGAGGAGAGGCCCACGTGTTCCACTTCCCTTAAACCTCCTGCATCCATCGCATCCCAAAATCCAAGGAAACCTCGGGGTTTCCTAGGAGCCGCTCCCTCAATCCCAGCTCTTGATCSCATTTATGGAGATTTTGTGTCCATCCCATTCCAAAGTGCCGCTGGAATCGACGGGGCCCATGAAACATTTAATGCTTGACAACCCCAAGGATCCGAATCCTTCGGAGGACTCTAAGCGGGAAAAAGYGCAGAAACCTGCCATTAAATCCCATTTTTCCAGGGTTTGGAAGTGGGCTGGGCACAACCAGCTTTGTCAACAGCTCCATGCTGATTCCAAAATGATATCCATGGCTCAGGGCTTTTGTTGTTCCTCCTCCTCCTCCTCCTCCCCCAAATTCCGGGAATAAAAGAGCGACGTTCATTAATTCAGGATTAAACACAAAAAAAGGCGGGGAAAAAAATCACAGAGGCCTCCAACCTCCTGGATTTTCCATTCATCCTGAGCTATTCCAGGCTCTGCCTGCTGCTGGGCACCCTTGGAGAAAAGCATTCCCGGAGCAAAATCCGATGGTTCCGTCGGCGCCGCCCCGAAAATTAACGCAGCGGCTGCTCCGGGCCTGGAGCGGCAGCGGCTCCTCCTTCCCTGGGGTAATTCCTTGCTCCAGCTGGGAGCACAAGAAAAGCTTTTGGGTTTRTTTTTTTTTTTTGGTAATATCCGTGTTTTTTTTCCATGAGGGGACAGGCAGCTCGTGGGGAATTGCGTTGGCAATAAACGGAAAAAAATCCCAAAGCGCTCGCAAGTCTCGATTCCGTGTTATAGATGGAAGGAAAATGCTTCTGGAATATAAAAATTGGGGTTTGGATCCTCAACCTGTGGTTTGGATCCTAAAACCTGAGGTTTTGATCTCAAACTTGAGATTTGGATCCTAAACCTGAGGTTTTGATCCCTTAACATGAGGTTTGGATCCTAAACCTGAGGTTTTCCTCCTGAAATCTGAGGTTCTGATCCCAAATCTGAGGTTTGGATCCTAAAACCTGAGGTTTGGATCCTAAAACCTGAGGTTTTGATCCCAAACTTGACGTTTTGATCCTGAAACCTGAGGTTTTGATCCCAAACTTGAGGTTTTGATCCTGAAACCTGAGGTTTTGATCCCAAACTTGAGGTTTGGCATATAAACCTGAGGTTTGGATCCTAATCCTGAGGTTTGGATCCCAAATCTGAGGTTTTGAGCCCAAACCTGAGGTTTTGATTCAGAAAGCTGAGGTTTTGATCCTAAACATAAGGTTTGGATCCTAAACCTGAGGTTTTGATCCTAAACATAAGGTTTGGATCCTAAACCTGAGGTTTTGATCCCAAACCTGGGGTTTTGATCCCAAACCTGAGATTTTGATCCTAAACCTGAGGTTTTGATCCCAAACCTGGGGTTTTGATCCCAAANGGTTTTGATCCCAAACCTGGGGTTTTGATCCCAAACCTGGGGTTTTGATCCCAAACCTGAGATTTTGATCCTAAACCTGAGGTTTTGATCCCAAAACCTGAGGTTTTGATCCCAAACTTGAGGTTTGGATCCTAAACCTGAGGTTTGGACCCTAAAACCTGAGGTTTGGATCCACTAAAAAGGCCCCAAACCGACATCGTCACCGTCCTTGGTGGGCTTGGATTTGTTCCAGTGAGGTCCCTGATAAGAAGGGCCCCGTGGCAAGACTCGTTATCACTTCAGCTCTTAATTGATAACAACTTTTAATTACCTAAATCCACTTAATAACTYATTTTCCTAAAATGAGCCAGATCGATGGCTCCGATAGCGCCAATTCCGCTCGGAATCCTGGCATTTCACCCACTTCTCCGGGCATCCCACAACTTCCCAGGGTGGGAACATGCAGGAATGCGAGGCGCTCCTCCAATCTCCCGAAAACTCTTCCTGACATTCCCTGGAGACAAAACGGGAGGAGCGATCCCGAGGTGTTTTTTTTTCACTCAGGATAAGGAGCTGAACAAGCTGTGGATGAATTCCCGCTTTTTTTTGTTTATCCAACACAGGGATAGACGGAGCGGCTGCGCTCCGTTTCCAGTGGGAGCAGATCCGTCTGGAAAACACTCCCGCGCTGGGTTTTTGTCTGGATCTTGGAGCACACGGAGGGGAGGTCGGCCAGCTCCCCCTCCCTCCATCCGACAGACGGCTTGGGCAGCTGCCAGAGCATCCATTCCTGCTTTTCCCGAGTCATTCCCAAGCTCCTCCGCACCTCCCTTCCCGGTTTTCCTCAGGTTGCATCCCAAGGGATGCTCACCCGAGATAAAAATCATCAATCCACCTTTCCTTTGCTGTTGGATGGGTAGGGAATGACAGGAAAACAAGCTGGAAAATCAAGTTGAAATCTTTGCAGCTTCGTTAAATTCCCGTATTTTATCGGGATAATCCCAAATCCTAACAGCAAGGGCTGTGCCATGCAGGCAAGCCKGGAATTCCCACCTGGAAGCTGGACCGAAAAGGACTTTAAAAGTTCCTAAATGGATCCGGCACYGTCCTGAGGCGATTTCTTTGGATACAAGACATGGAATTAAGGAAGGTAAGCAAGGAAAAAACCCAGGAGAAGTAAGGAAATAGGAAAAAAGAAGGAATATGAAATGAAGATATGAGGAATCATACGAGAAAGGAACGGGGCCGGAATCTTCATTTCCTAAGGATCTTTCCAGCAAAAATCCTGAACTTCAACACTCCGAGTCACAGATTTCCCCCTCAGCTCAAAATAATTCCATATATCCCTGTGGCACCTTTCCCTGCAGGATTTTTCCAGGCTCTGGCAAAGGATTCCTAGGAAGTGCACATCCCTTCCCTGCTTTCCCCACATTCCATGGATACTTCCCCGAATTTTTTCAGCCAGGACCATCATTTTTTTGGAATATTTGTTCCAGCCTGAAAACCCAAATCGGCAGCCAGGAGGTGAATTTCATGGAGTCGTGGAATGGTTTGGGTTGGGAGAGACCTTGGAAGATGATCCAATCCCACCTTTTTCCACGGGCAGGGACACCTCCCACTATCCCAGGTTGCTCCAAGCCCCATCCAACCTGGACTTGGACATTTCCAGGGATCCAGGGGCAGCCACAGCTTCTCTGGGAATTCCATTCCAGCCCCTCACCACCCTCCCAGGGAAGAATTCCTTCCCAATATCCCACCCAAATCTCCCCTTTCCCAGTGGGAAGCCATTCCCTGTGCCCTGTCCCTCCATCCCTTATCCCAAGTTCCTCTCCAGCTTTCCTGGAGGCCCTTTAGGCACTGCAGGGGGAACCTCCCAGGGAGCAATTCCTGAATCCCTTGGATCATGGGAACTCTCATCCCTGGTAAACTTCCAGCTCTCCCAGTGCTGTTTAATCCCTAATTTTCTACAGCTCCATTAGGCAACCACATGCAAATCCCTTCCCTTTTTCCTCTCGTTCCCTCTGCTTTCTGCGGTTCAGCATTCCAGGAAAAAAACTGGGAATGTGCCGAAGACCTGAGCGTGGAAAGCCCAGCGCTTCTGTGTCAAGCCCAGGCATGGAATAAATCCTCCCAAATTAATTCCAAGTGCCCAGGGAGCGACACTCCAGGCACCTGTGCAACTCCAGGGCGTGTTCGGAATTCATTATCATAAATCCTGGATATTTATTYGTTGAGTCAGGCATGGAAATACTTGGAAAGCACAGGAAAGGGGGCGGGGGGGTGCTCCCGATCCCATTTTTATCCAATCCCGTTTCTCCCGTGCCTGCAACGGGGATAGAAAATGTTTTCCAGTGGGAAAGGGGGGAATTCTGCCCCTCTGCCATGCTCATTCCCACCTGGAATTCTGCATCCAGCTCTGGGGGCTGACAGCAGAAGGATGTGGAGCTGCTGGAGCAAATCCAGAGGAGGCCGTGGAGATGCTCCAAGGGCTGGAGCTGCCAGGCTGGGAGAGCTGGGAATGTCCAGCCTGGAGATGGGAAGGATCCATGGAGACCTTAGAACCTCTTCCAGAGCCTAAAGGGGCTCCAGGAGAGCTGGAGAGGGACTTGGGACAAGGAATGGAGGGACAGGACACAGGGAATGGCTTCCCAGTGGAAAAGTGGAAATTTAGGTGGGATATGGGGAAGAAATTCTTGGCTGTGAGGGTGGGGAGAGGCTGGGATGGAATTCCCAGAGAATCCGTGGCTGCCCCTGGATCCCTGGAAGTGTCCAAGGCCAGGCTGAGCAGGACTTGGAGCCCACATCTGAAGGAAGGTTGGGTCAACGGGATCATTTATTCCCGTGATCCCAAAGCTGGAAGCAGAGGTGGGAAGGAAGCAGCTACAGGGAGAACCCACGGAATCCTCGGTGCAACTTCCAGGAACCAACTCCTGGGTTTTTTTCCTCCTCATTAATGGGATTATGTTCATTAGTGCCACTCTAATGACCACAGAATAGAGCTATTAAGGGATCTCAACACATCTTGAGGCTGCCCAACAGCTCTTCCCATTCCCACGTATTCCTGGAAAATTTAATTGTGTCTGGACACAGCCCTGCTCCAGAGGACCCCGAGGGGTGGACGAGAGGACCTCCAATGGTCCCTTCCAACCTCACCAACTCTCGATTCCATGCGATTCCATGTTTTCCACCGATTTCTACAGCCCTGGAGGTTGCCAGGGCACTTTTCCCATTGGAATGCAAAGCCAAGCCATTCCCAAACACTTCCAATAATCCCCCGGCTTTGCCACATCCCTTGGGATGCATCCAACCCCCTCTGCCCGGCCTAAACCTGGATTAGGTTGGAGATTAGCTGGAATTTCCTCACAGAAAGCGGGATTAGACCTTGGAATGGGAATCACCATCCCTGGAGGTGTTTAAAGAAAGACTGGAGGTGGAAATTGGTGCCATGGTGGGGTTGGGCCACAGGTTGGACTTGATGACCCTGGAGGTCTTTTCCAACCTCTGCAATTCCATAAATAAACTCATTCCAAGTGGAGCCGAGGCTCCGACTGCCATCAAGGAGATGTCGGAGCAAAGTTTGGATCTGGGATGGGAAACAGGAAGCAGAGGGAGGACACGGTGGTGACACCAGGGACATCTCTGGTCCCCTTCCATGGCTCCCCACTGGCCCTGTAGACGGTACAGGAGGAAAAAACTGGGATAACCAAATCCCTGAGAAAAACAGGGAGCAGCTGCCAGGGAAATGAATATTTCCTAGAAAAAAAATCCCAAAAAGGGGATCTCAGGTGCCATGAACGACTAACTCATCTCTTATTCCGACCTTTCGGAGAGCGTAGGATTTGGGAATTCCCTGGATTGGCTTTAAGGCAGAGATAGAAATATCTGCCGCTTTTCTTAGGAAAGGATTTCTTCCCTTTTAGAAGTTGCGAATGGAAAACTCGGGAAAAGATGGGAATTCTATTCCCAGTTCCTCACGGGGAAGAATTCCTTCCCAATATCCCATCCAACCCTGCCCTCTGGCAGTGGGAAGCCATTCCCTGGGTCCTGTCCCTCCATCCCTTGTCCCAAGTCCCTCTCCAGCTCTCCTGGAGCCCCTTTAGGCACTGGAAGGGGCTCTGAGGTCTCCCTGAATCCTTCCCTTCTCCAGGCTGAACATTCCCACCACTTCCACCCTGTTTTCCTCTCATTTATTAATATTTTCCTACTATCCAACACATTTTTTTCCCAAAAAACCCCAGGTTGCCGGGACGATCACCTGGATCTTTCCGTTTGCCGTTTTATTGGCCTAAAAATCAGCTTTTTTTCAGATTTTCTGGTTTCTTTAATTTCCAAGGCTCGTCAAAAAAATGATGGCCTGAAGGGCTTTTCCTACAGTTACCCCATTCCCATAAAACCTTGGATCTTTTGAGGTCCCAGCCTGCCCCTGTCTATAATTTATTTGCTGTAAATTATCCAATTTTTAAAAAAATTCACCRAAACTTGACCCTCTGCCCCCATTTTCCAAGCAACACCAGGTGAAATTCCATCAGAAGGAGGCGGAGCTCTCCGGCATTTTCTGCATTCCCACAAATCCATCCCCCGCACCGAATAAAACCCTTGCAGGATTCCCAGGGATTGTCCTTTAGATATCCCACGGATAATGAGGTGCCTTGGAGATGTGCCATGGATAGAGTTGGAGTCTTCCAACCCCACCTAAGGCCACGGTTGAGAAGATAAAAGGATTTTAGGGTTGGACTTGATGATAGTAAAGATCTTTTCCTGATGATCCCAAAGATCTGTACCGACCCCAGTGATTCCCAATTTGCCCCCCTGCCGCAGACGGATGGAGCCGCCCTCGTTTCCGCATTTCACAAAATCATGGAATGGTTTGGGTGGGAAGGGACTTCCAAGATCATCCCATTCCCACTCCCTGCCATGAGCAGAGACACCTCCCACAATCCCTGGTCGCTCCAAGCCCCGTCCAACCTGGACTTGGACAATCCCAGGGCAGCCACAGCTTCTCTGGGAATTCCATTCCAGCCCCTCATCACCCTCTCAGGGAAGAATTCCTTCCCAATATCCCACCCAAATCTCCCCATTCCCAGTGGGAAGCCATTCCCTGTGTTCTGTCCTTCCATCCGTTGCTCTCCAAGTCCCTCTCCAGCTCTCCCTGCTATGAATCATCCCAAATTTGCCATTCCAATGAAAGTAACAACCACAATTCCCGGGGGGAACCACAGATTTAAATTCCTTTGGCAAACCCAGCTCCCACAGAAAGTTGCACCCAGCTCTCGAAATTGGATTTGTTTGGTTTTTCCCTTTGTTTATTTGTTCGTAAAGGAGGAGGATGGGGGATACCCTTCCCTTCCCAACTCTCCCTGCTCCTCGCTGTCTCCCAGGCTTGGCTCATCTGGCAGCTCCTGAACTCCCACCGGGAATTAGGGGCGGAGGCAGCATTTTTCTGGCTCCTCAACCTCCCCCGTGGGGGCTAATTAATATTCCTTAAGCACCACACCCCTAATTACAATAGACAAAAAGTGCTTTGGTCTCCGAAGTTCTCGACTCCGGATTTTCCCGGCGAATTTACATCCTGCAGAACACCCATTAACTCCGTGTTTTTAATTACGGCATCAAAACCCTCTTGATTAGAGCACAAAAAAGCCGTCGACTCTCAAATTAAGAGCACAAAATAAAAACCTCCAGCTCATTCCCCTGGTCCCAGCTCACCAGGAAAACATTCCCTATCCCAAGAAAAGGATTCCAGACGGTGACACATGCTTGGCCCCGCATGGAAGAGCTCGGAGACGGGATGAGAGCTCCCCTCATTAGAATAAATTAGGATAGAGCAGATTTAGCAATAAAAGGACCTGGGGCAGCTCTGGGTTTCGGAGTTTTGTAGCCTTTTCCAGAGGATCCTGTCGCCTCCGGGATAATTCCGTATGGACCGTGGCCCTTGACTGCATCCGCCGGCATGGGAACAGAGCCTTCAGTGTTTCTCYGAGCCCTTTTCCACCCTCACTCGCTGCGACTGCATGGAAAAGGGCTTGGATAAAGGGCAAGGCTGTCCCCCTGCCAGGGAGTGTTTGTTCCCAATAATTCTTAACCATTCCCGAAATCCCGGGTGTATTTGGGAGTCGACCACACGAGCACGAGCGTTTAATGGGAAGCATTAAACATGAAGGAATATTTGACATTCTCCCGTCTCACTTTAAACACAAATTCCCTCGAACCGTGATCCTAATCAAAACACCGGGAAAAAATCCCCATGGAAAACGGATAATCAGCACCAAAACCAGCAGGAAAATTGTGCCCTGCAAGAATTTCAGGACGGTGGCGAAGCTCGGTCCAGGAGCCCGCCAGCCCCCGCTGTCAAAACTGCTGACAGGGCTTCATCCGCCCAGGAAAGACTCTGGATGTCCCCTCCTTCCGACATTCCCGCTCTCCCTGAGGCCGTTTCCAGCTTCAAAGAGGGAAGCCTGGGAATTACAGCCTCACGCACCTGCAGGGTGGCACCGGGGAGCTTTTGGGGCAGCACGAAGCGAGGGAAGACAGGTTTGAGTGGGATATTAGAGAGGAAATTCTTCCCCGGGAGAGTGGGGAGGCCCTGGAATGGAATTCCCAGGGAAGTTGTGGCTGCCCCATCCCTGGAAGTGTCCAAGGCCAGGTTGGACAGGGCTTGGAGAAATGTGGGATTGTGGAAGGTTGGAAGTGGCAAGGGGGGTAGAATTTAATAAGCTTTAAACCCCCTTCCAGCCCAAACCACTCAACAATTCCATGATTCCACCTTTTATCATCCAAGCTTTCTCCTCCAGAAGCATCCCCGAGCCTAGGGAAGAGGGAGAAAAATCCCGTCCACCAAACACAACCACGCCAAACCCCTTCCCRGTGCCGCCGAGCCTGACGCCCACCTCCTTCCACGGAGAGATCCCATCATTCCTTCATCTGCCATCTCACACCATCCCTCCGGGGTTCCTCGGGACACTCTGGGGCCACCTTCTCCTTCCTCTCCGTTGATGTTGCATCCACCTGAAGGGTCTGATTTGGGGGTGATTCCCAAATCCGAGAGCGAGTCTCCGCACGCCTTTCCCGAGGAGACGGAGTCTCCAGAGGGCCTGGCAGAGAGCCCTCCCCTCCGGAGCCGTGTGGGTGACGGCGCTGCCCTCCCCGATCCAGCCTCCCCCGGGATTTTGCAACAGAAAGGAACCACAGAGGAGTTTTTTGCCGGAGTCAGACGGCTCTTTCCGAAGAGCTTAATTAGTTGGGAGATGGGAAAACAAGGGGTTGCTTTTTTGGTGGTGTTGTTACTTGGGGTTTTCTCTTTTTATTCCTTTTTTTTTTTTTTTCACCCAGGAAAGTTTCCGATCTTCCCACTTAAAGGCTGCTCTGAGAACCTGAGCAGGGTCATTATAACCAGGAGGGGACCCCACGAGTTATTCCCATACACAGAGCCCGAATCCCAATTTTTAAGACKGGACCGGCCTCAGATCCGCCCTTTTTTCAGGGAAAAAAAATAAAGGAAAAAGGGAAGCCTGACCTCGCTGCGCTTTAGTTCTGAACTCGCAGCTGCAGCAGATGGCTYGGGAAGGAGATGGAGAAAAGGCTCCAAAAATAAAAAAAATTGGGAAAAAAAGACCTGACACAAGCAGAGGTTCCCCTGTCAAACCACAAGGTGAACTCCACACCAGGAAAAATCCCATTTTTCCCAGGAAAAAGCAGTTTGGAGAAGACCTGGAAAGCCTCGGAGCCATGGAGAAATCGAGATCAGATCTGGGATTTGGATTCTACATATTTAATAGCTCAGGCAAGGAGTCCAGAAGTGACACCGTGTAATCCATTTTTAATGCTCCATATTCTTCTTTCCAATGTTGCTTTCCGCCTAAAAAATTTTCGGAGCGACAATTTATCCGGAGTGGTTGAATACGAAAATAAAATTACGGCAGGGGAGGGATTGGGAGTTTAAGAATCCYCTCAGCTGGAAGGAGCCGTGGCATAAATGAATTATTTCCTGAAAGAGGCTCTTTTATTCCTTCAAGGCAGAGAAATTCCAGGGAGTCGATACCGGCCTGGATTAGACACAAGATTTACGGATTTAGACTAAAAAAGGGAAGATTCCTGGGAGATAGGAGGAAAATGTGTTTTATGATGAGGGTGGTGAGGGGCTGGAACGGAATTCCCGGAGAAGCTGTGGCTGCCCCATCCTTGGAAGTTCCAAGGCCAGGTTGGACAGGGCTTGGAGCAATCTGGGATAGTGGAAGGTGTCCCTGCCCGTGGCAGGGGTGGAACTGGATGGGCTTTAAGGTCCCTTCCCACCCAAACCATTCCATGATTATCCATGCACAATTCCAGAAGGTACTTCCGGAAAGAGCAGTTTATTAATCAGGTCTCCTGAGCCTAAAGTTTGGTCATAGAACCATGGAATGGTTTGGGTGGGAAGGGACCTTAAAGCCCATCCACTTCAAGATCCTCTTGTTCCCAAGGGCAGGGACATCATCTCATATCCCAGGTTGCTCCAAGCCCCGTCCAACCCAGCCTTGGAACACTTCCAGGAATGGGGCAGCCACAGCTTCTCTGGGAATTCCATTTCAGGGCTCACCACCCTCMCAGCCAAGAATTCCTTCCCAGTATCCCATCTAACCCTGCCCTCTGGCAGTGGGAAGCCRTTCCCTGGGTCCTGTCCCTCCATCCCTTGTCCCAAGTCCCTCTCCAGCTCTCCTGGAGCTCCTTTAGGCACTGGAAGGGGCTCTGAGGTCTCTCTGGATCCTTCCCTTCTCCAGACTGGACATTCCCAACCTCTTTTGACAGAGGTGGTGACACCACACTGATAATTCGTATCTTGTTGATCCCATGTCCAGACATTCCTTCCTTGCTGTATTTCCCACTGGGATCCRTCAAAAAAAACCCCAATCCAACAGTGGCAGCTCAAACATTCCAGCTTTTCCTCTGGGAAAAGCTTCCGGTGGCGTTTTCCACGGCTTAAAAAGACCAGAGGAATCTTTGTCCCATTTTTTGCAGCCCCACTTCCCTACTCTTTCCTTCTTTCTGGCCACATCCCTGATCCTGCAGCTTTTCCCCCATGGAAAACCCAGGAATGCGTCACTTATTTTCCCAGATTTCACCAATATTTATTTTAATCCGCCCCTGATTAAGCCAAATGATTTTAATTACCCCTCGAATTCCAGTCTTGGAGCAACACTTGCAACCACTTTTGTGCTTCCAGTTGCCTTCAACTCATCAAAAAAGCTTGGAAAAAGTCACTCCGAACAATGTCTCCGCTTCCCAAACCATCCAACTGGGAAAAGCCTGACCTACTTGGCAGGAGCGTGGAGAGCCTGCGCTCTACTCTTTTTTTTTTTATTTTTTATTTCTTTTTAATGATTTAAGAGAATCCAAACGGGAGGCGCTGGAGAGGCGGGAATTCCACAAAGTCATTAAGAGACCACCAGAGGGTTTGGAAGCCACTCATCTGCATTTTCCCCTGTAATTCAAATTCCCTCTGTCGATTTGCCAAAATAAGGAACTTCACACTGGGTTTTGACAGTTCCCAAACTGAGGTTTGGGGATGAGGAGAGGAATCCTGAGGAAAGGGCAACCAGCAGGAAAATCAGGATGGATATTTATCAGGAAACATAAAAAAACAGATGGGGGGGGGGAAAAAAAAAGGAGAGGTCCAAAAGGAAAGGGGAAAGAAAATACCTGGAATCTGTTCCTTTTGGGTCCTTCCTATAACACTGAGAAGAAGCAGGAGGAAAAAGATTAGGATAGGATAGGGTGGAATGGAATGGGATTCCTTCTCATCCTGGAGAAGGGAAGGATCCAGGGAGACCTCAGAGCCCTTTCCAGCGCCTAAAGGGGCTCCAAGAGAACTGGAGAGGGACTTGGGACAAGGGATGGAGGGACAGGACACAGGGAAWGGCTTCCCACTGCCAGAGGGCAGGGATAGATGGGATATTGGGAAGGAATTCTTGGCTGTGAGGGTGGTGAGGGACTGGAATGGAATTCCCAGAGAATCTGTGGCTGCCCCATCCCTGGAAGTATCCAAGGCCAGTTTGGAGCACCCTGGGACTGTGGAAGGTGTCCCTGCCCGTGGCAGGGGGTTGGAATTCCATGATCTTGAAGGTCCTTTCCAACCCAAACACATTCCATGATTCCACGATCCTACCACATCCCTCTCTTCATCCACATGGAAGYGGAGGAGGTAATGAAGTCACCTCATCCCAGTTATCCATAAAAACGAGATGAGGGACATAATCATTAATCCCATAAAACTCTAATGCCGAGCCATAGCTTTGGGCATGCAAATAGGTCATGAAAATGATGCAGCACCTCGTAATTCCCAGTGGGAAGGGAGGGGGTGGCCAGGGCAGCACTGGGATAAACAGGAATCTGCTCTTTTCCTGAGAGAATTCAGATTCTTGCACTCAAATCCCTCCTGAGAAGCCGAATTCCTCCAGGAAACTCATCCCGCAGTGCTCGAGAGCAACAAATGGGGAGAGATTTGGATCCTGTGGATGGAGAGCTGGAATAAAAGGCCAGGAAATTGCCAAGTGCTGATCCTGCTTCTCCCAGAGTGTGGAATCTTTTTGGTGTCTTGAGCTTCCGGGGTGAAGGACAGTCCTTCAAGATGAATAACTCGAAATAACAGCACAGAACGCAGCAAATTTAGCAGGTTTTTGTCAGACTCCAAGTCAGCTGTCTGCAGCTAATTACAGGGATGTCAGGGAATTAAGGATTTGTCAGCTGGTTGAAGATGGGAGAACGTTGCTTGGAAAATGTCTCGATTAAACTCCACAAAAATCCTGCAAAAATCCCACAGAAAGAACAGGATCTCTGTGGGGTTTTGGGGGTTCTGGCCCAGGGTTTTTGTTGCTGCCTTGGACACTTCAGGGGATGGGGAAGCCAAAGGTTCTCTGGGAATTCCATTCTAGTGGAATTCCCACTCTCACAGCCAAGAATTCCTTCCCAGTATCCCATCTATCCCTGCCCTCTGGCAGTGGGAAGCTGTTCCCTGTGTCCTGTGCCTCCATCCCTTGTCCCAAGTCCCTCTCCAGCTCTCCTGGAGCCCCTTTAGGCACTGGAAGGGGCTCTGAGGTCTCCCTGAATCTTTTCCTTCTCCAGGCTGGACATTCCCAGCTCTCCCAGTCTGGCTCCAGATCAAAGGGGCTCCCTTGGAGCATCTCCGTGGCTTCCTCTGGATCTGCTCCAGCAGCTCCACGTCCTTCTGCTGTTGGACCCCAGAGCTGGAGGCAGAATTCCAGGAGGAGCCTCACCTGAATAGGACAGACAGGGCAGAAATTCCCCCTCTCCTGCTCACGCCATGGGATCCAAGCATTTTACTGGAGGAGAGCAGAGACCAGCTGGACCTTCACCTACCCRGGACTGGATCAAACTCTGGGAATCTCAAAGCTTGGAATTGCAGAAGCAACGCGAGACCAGGAATGGCGACAAATCAAAGTCTGGAGTTTAATTTCCATCAACACCGAACATCTCAAAGTTCAGGGTCACGGTGTCAACCCACTTGAGCGTGGCCTAAAACAGTTAAGCAAGAGCTGAGTCTGCACCTGAATCTTCCTGACCTTCATCCCATCCCATTAATTTCATCCCGTCCCATCCCATCCATTAATTTAGATTGCTCCGAGCGTTTCATACTTGATTGCCAGGGAAGATAATTTGCTGTGCAAGCCCTGCTATCAAATCCCAGGCACTGAGCACGGATTTGGGGCAGAGGATGCCAAATGTCCCAGGGACAGCCACTCCCAGTGAGAGATGTGCAGTTTTGTCCCAGAGGAGCCCACCAGAAACCATGGATTAAAAGGAAAAACAACAAAACTAGGAAAAAAAGATAAATTTTTTTAAGTGAGAGACTCAGAGAATGTGGAGATTCCTCCACTTGGCAAATCTCAACTGGTGGAACGAGTTCTCCCAGTCCAACTCAGACTTGGTGGATCAAGGAAAGGGTTTAGAATTGCTTCCAAAACATTTCTGTAATCATCTTAATGAAGGCAATAAAAATTCTATTCATAGATCCAATATACTTTTTGGAGACAAGGATTTTTCCTCAAAAGCCTGKAAATATTTTCTAGCAACCGAGCCGGTGAGTTTTCCCGATAAATCCTTCCGGTGACTAAATGGGATCTAAGAGAGCTGGAAAAGTGATAGGACAAAGGGAATGGCTTCCTACTGCAAGAGGGCAGGGATAGGTGGGATATTGGGAAGGAATTCTTCCCTGGGAGGGTGGTGGATGCCTAAATCCACACCCCTGAAAGGGATTTTGTTCTGGAACCAGTTCATGTCCTGTTGGAACCCAACCACTAAAAAATAATATTCCATAATATTTACAGAGCAGAACTGGAATCGGGAGAGGTCAGAAAGTGCTTGGCCACCCAAGGGGAGAGGATTTTATTCATTTCCATGACGTACTTCAGGCCCCGCTGGCTGCAGAGCACCATTCCCTGCGGAAGTTCCGAGGGAAAACTGCATCCGCAGACGACATTGCCCCTGAGGAAAACGAGCTTTTATGAACACCCGCAACGGCGTCAGCGAGTGGATCTCGGGTTTTTATTATGCAAAAAATGCACCATTCCGTGATTCCACAGGGGTTGTGTTCTCCATGGCGGAGTTGATCTGTTTCCATAATTTTATTTCCAGTTCAGCATCAGGAATTAAGCGCATCCTGCGGGATAAGTGGGAAGAAGCGGAAGGATAAAGAGTTGGAAGAAATCAGGTTTTAGAGGAACCCAGAGAAGCTGTGGCTGCCCCATTCCTGGAAGTGTTCAAGGCCAGGTTGGACGGGGGCTTGGAGCAACCTGGGATAGCGGAAGGTGTCCCTGCCCATGGAAGGGGAGCGGGATGAGATGGTCTTGAAGATCCCTTTCCAACCCAAACCATTCCATGACATCAGTGACTTTCCCTATAATTACAATTAGATATATAGGCACGTTCTCCATACAGTGTTGTGGATACATCCATGGCTTTTTTTCCCCCGGATTTCTACATCCTAAGGAAGCCCTGGCTTCCTTGGATAATTTAAAGAGGGGAAAAAACAGCGCCAGCCACGCTCCTGGCCCACTTCCCACACAGTTTTGTTTCCCAGTATCATTTAACAGCATCTCCTATAGAATAACTACAAACATCAAATTTAGAGCTGAGACAATTCCCCTCCCAATTAAAAAATCCAGGAAGCAGCTCAGACCCTCAGCCAGACAAGAAAGCAGGAGATTTCCCAAAGACAGGACTTTTTTTGGCCAAACTGGGGGCTCCTGGCTTCAAAGAGAGAGGTTGACAACTGGAAAAGCAGGAAAATCTCCTTAATGGCCCTTCCAACCACAAGTTGTGGCGTCCCCTGGGTCCTGATGCTATCAGGGCTTCAAACATCCACAGGAGGGTTGTGCTATCCTGGTTTAATTCCCCGGCTTTGGTCTGGCCGGGCAATTACAGGAATCTTGCAAACACTTAATCCTTAAATGAACTCGACTCCGGGTTTAGCTTCCCGCAGAGCCCGGCGGGCGCCTCTCAAAGAGGCGAACCATGGAGGAGCCGGTTGGATCCCATCGTGCCGGGACGGAGCCAAGCACTCAGGGAAAAATAAACAACCTGATGCCATCAAGCCACCGCCTGCTCAATGCAATCGAAAGGCCGGGAGAATGAATGGAAGCACTGGGGTGAAACCTCACCCSCCGTGCAGGCAGTGATTATCCAAAGCTGCCAGACACGATGCAGGTCCTGCTTCCAGCTTCCCAAAGAGGCAGGAAGGGATAAACAAGCCCCATCCCATTTTGAAGAGGCTCAGGAGTTCCGAGGACACAAACGCAGCCACTTCCGCTAGGCCCTGGCCTTGTTTGGATGTAATAAATCCCTCGAAAGAAAGAAAAAACCAGCTTTGGCTCGGAACTAATCTGCTTTGATAAGCCAGACAGGATCCAGGTCCTGCCTCCCAGAGAGGCAGGGAGGGATAAACAAGCCCCATCCCATTTTGAAGAGGCTCAGGAAGTCTGAGGACATAAACGTGACCACTTCCGCTAGGCCGCGGCCTTGTTTGGATGCGATAAATCCCTCAAAAGAAAGAAAAAACCCAGCTTTGGCTCGGAACTAATCTGCTTTGATAAGAATCAGTGTGCCAGACAGGATCCAGGTCCTGCATCCCGAAGAGGCAGGGAGGGAAAAAACGGCCCCATCCCATTTTGAAGGGGCTCAGGAGTTCCGAGGACACANCAGACAGGATCCAGGTCCTGCATCCCGAAGAGGCAGGGAGGGAAAAAACGGCCCCATCCCATTTTGAAGGGGCTCAGGAGTTCCGAGGACACAAATGAGGCCACTTCCGCTAGGCCGCGGCCTTGTTTGGAAGCGATAAATCCCTCGAAAGAAAGAAAGAAAAAACCCGGCTTTGGCTCAGAACTAATCTGCTTTGATAAGAATCAGTGTGCCAGACAGGATCCAGATCCTGCATCCCAAAGAGGCAGGAAGGGATAAACGAGCCCCATCCCATTTTGAAGAGGCTCAGGAGTTCCGAGGACACAAACACGGCCACTTCTGCTAGGCCGCGGCCTTGTTTGGATGCGATAAATCCCTCGAAAGAAAGAAAAAACCCAGCTTTGGCTCGGAACTAATCTGCTTTGATAAGAATCAGCGTGGGAACTAGAAGCTCCAGTAACAACCAGTCAAAGTCTATTTATACAAGACATCCCTGCCAGGGATCCATAGGAGAACTGACACCGGGAAGTCTGCGGGGGAAAAAATCTCCATTAATGCACTCGTTTCAGCAAATGAGGATCTGGGAAAAAGCAGTTTCAGCAGCTTCATGGAGCTCTGTCTAGAAACTGTTGTCTCACTGGATGTTTTTATCATGGAATTATGGATTTTGGATTGTAACAATCGTGATGATGAGGCCAACATCCGATTATTTGGAAATGGGATGAGTTTCGCAGCCAAATCCAGGTCTCGCTCTGGGCGTCCATCCAAGGCTTTACCACGAGCTTGGGTGAACTCCAGGTGTTTTTTCATTTCCACACCTGTACAGCCACGGAATCCACCCTTCCATCTCCCTTTAGTATGGAATTCTGACTGATAAGGCCTTTCCAGTTAAAAGCATAAGAATTAGAATCATGGAATGGTTTGGGCTGGAAGGGCCCTTAAGGACCATCTAATTCCAACCCCTATCCATGGGCAGGGACATCTTCCACTAGAAGGAGAAATCAGCAGGAGCTGAAAGTCCTGGAGGAGACAGAAAACCAGGAAGATGGAGTGTGAGCATCTTTAACTCCATTGATTCGGCATAGGTTTGGAGGTTGACCATTAAAAAGGGAAAGACCTCCATTCCTGGGAAACGTGGTTTTCCTGCTGTCCTACACACTATTCCAGAGCTTTTCAAAAGGGGAAAAGCCACCCTGTAACTCCATCCGGTTGGACCAGCCATGGGAATCTCTCCGAGAGTCTCAACTTCGGCTCTGGAGAACAGTGTTGATCCTCACACGAATCCCTTTTTCCCRTAATTTCTTCCTTCAGGTAGATTTAGAGGGAAGAACCCCACACAACACAATAACTACAACTAATTAATAATTTTATTTAGTTTACCCCCAAATTTCTGACCCTTTTTATCCAAATCCCAAGTTCTTCAGAGCAACTCCTCTACGACATCCGAGGTGCGAGCGCTGAGCTCCATACCCAGAATTCCGCATCCAGCTAACACCAACTTCCTTCCACTGCAGCTCCTTGAATGTTATGAATAATAATCCGGATAATTCCCGAGGCAGACAATGATATTCCAGCTTTACCACCCGCAGCTCCGGGACGCATTTCATTAGGAACTCACAACATCACCTGCCTTTGAGCCGATTATTTTATCATCAGCATCAGAGTCATATTCCCGCTTGGAGCTGAGCACGCATCACAAAAATATTCAGATGGGTTTTTCAGGGATAATTCTTTGCCCTTTTAGAAGCGAATCACCTCAAATTAAGATACTGAACAAGATAAGGCTGAGTCACTCACTGGAGCCAGGCTGGGAGAGCTGGGAATGTCCAGCCTGGAGAAGGGAAGGATCCAGGGAGACCTTGGAACCCTTTCCAGGGCCTAAAGGGGCTCTGAAAGAGCTGGAGAGGGAGACTTGGGACAAGGGATGGAGGGACAGGACACAGGGAATGGCTTCAAACTGCCAGAAGACAGGGTTCGTTGGGATATTGGGAAGGAATTCTTCCCTGGGAAGGTGGTGAGGGGCCCTGGAATGGAATTCCCAGAGAAGCTGTGGCTGCCCCATTCCTGGAAGTGTCCAAGGCCAGGTTGGACGGGGCTTGGAGCAACCTGGGATAGTGGAAGATGTCCTTGCCCGTGGTGGGGGGTTGGAATGGGATTACCTTGAAGGTCTCTTCCCACCAAACCATTCCACAATTCCACATTAATTCCAAAGGTGATGTGACACAACCCCAGCCATTGCTTCCTAACAACTTTGGATTCTTTTCTCCCAGAAAAAAAGCCCCAAAAAAATCACTTTTGATGACACACGAAAACACCGCGGTTGGCTCTCAAAAAAACATCTGATCTCCAACTGAATTTTAGGCATTTTTGACATGATCTCTCCGCTGTCAGAAATCAATTCCAGCTCCTAATGATTCATCCCGCTCTCCCATAGCGACTGCTTTGATGGTTTTTATTCCCTAAAATCCTCCACACTTTTCCTTCCGCGCCRCCGCAACTTTTTGATCAACAAACCCATCAGAGGCGCCGTCACGTGCTTTAGAAGTGCCCTCAGGTCTAAAATAAGAATTTTATCTTCAAAACCAAGGATATATTGAAATTCCRAGATAATTTCAGGTGGCTCCAGTATCAGGCAGGTGATAAAAATAAAAAAGTCCTTCAGATTCCTGCTCTGCACTGAGGTTTTGAAACTTCAAATCCTGTTTGAGGTGTATTTTGTGAGCCTGAAATTCCACAAAAAAATCACATATTTGGGTCTAAATCATATCCGTTATTCTTCAGGCCCCTCACATCACCATCCCAAGCTTCCCCTCACGCTTTATTATCCATATCCGTAATTCTCCGGAGCGAGGCTCTGATGGATAAATTGCTGTTTATTTCCCTGTTAAGTTATGAATTCATAAACAATTCCTCTGCTCTACCCCGGCGCCGTGACTGGCGAGGGAGCTCCGTGGAATGAACAGGAAATGGGGTTGGGATTTAAGAGGAAAACTCAAATAATCAAATGCGAGTTTATTGTGAACCTCAAATTACCCCAGGCATTCCTAAAGTGCTGGAAATTTTGGAGCTGCGGCTCCGGAGGGAAAATCAGCCCTTGGCAGGGCCGTGTCCTTCATCCTCTGCATGGAATAAATGTTTCCTCTTCCTCATCTTCCTCTGGGATGTGTGGAAATTCAGGACAATCTGGTACTGAGCAGGGATTCAAATCTCTCAGAAAAGAAAATTAAAAGGTCTCAAAATGGGGGGGAAAAAGTCGATGTGAGACTGTCAAAGCACTGCGAGACTCAAATTTAGATTTTTTTTTTTGGTCAATTAGGAGGTTTGGATTTTTTTTTTTTTTTTGGTAGTTTTTAATTTAAATATAGAACAATTAGGTAGGGATAAAATGCTTAAGCAATGGTGAAAATTCTCCTCCTGAAGTTAAAATGAAAAATATGGAAGAAACCAATGAGCAGAGCCTTGAACTCTGTTCTGGCTGTTCAATATCTGAAAGCAGCATAAATTTTCTTATTTTAAAGCCAACTTCATTTTTAAGGGCCGTCTTTAATTACAATTATTTCCCTTAACCTTGACAGCTTCCCATTTTATTGGATATTATTGGATATTAGCCAGGAGAGCTCTTCATCTCACCCTAGGAAGTTACAAAGTAGTTCTTGGAGAGTGCAATAAAACTCCATTTCCGACTTGAATCCAACTTTAGAAGGGGAATTGTGCACCCACATTTCCGCTCCTGCAGATAATCAGGAGCGGCTTCTCCTATAAAGGACATTCCTGTAAGGAATGCTGAAGGAAAACCAGAATCCCAGAATGGTTTGGATCCATGGGATCATCCAGTCCCACCTCCTGCCATTTTTCCACACCTTCCACTATCCCARGGTGCTCCAAGCTCTGTCCAACCTGGCCTGGGACACTTCTAGGGATGGGGCAGCCACAGCTTCTCTSGGAATTTCATTCCAGCCCCTCCTCACCCTCACAGGGAAAAAATTCTTCCCAATATCCCGTCTAAACTAAACATTTTTCCAATCCAAGCCTCTCTCCGGCTCACGCAGATCCTCAGGGTCACCTCTGGCTCGATTTATTCTGGAAACCATTAACTCAAGGATCCACGTGGGCCTCTCCAATCGTTCTCCACAGAAACGGAAACAAGAAATAAAATCAAGGAATTGCAAGGCAGCAATTTGAGCACCAACTCGGGCAGCGCTGAAGAGATCTGACACATCCAAATCATGGAATTCATTTGTTTATTGGTGAAGATGGGAGACACCCTCCTGGGCCGGGACAGCTCCGTACTTTTCTGGCTGTGGCAGCAGCAGAGCTATTTCATAGGATTATGGAATTGGAAAGGACCTTTAAATCATCCCACTCCATGGGCAGGGGCACTTTCTGCTATCCCAGGTTGCTCCAAGCCCTGTCCAACCTGGCTTTGAACACTTCCAGGGATGGGGCAGCCAAGAATTTTCTGGGAAACCTGTGCCAGGGTCCTCTCCCCTGTTCCAAACTCATCTCCTGCTCGTTCATGTGATGTTCCCAATTCCTGGACTGGTGAGTTTCGAGTCCCTCTGCATTCACTGAACCATCACCCTTCTGAATCCACAAACATCCCACTCCTTAATTACCCAACTTTTCCATAACTGGAGCAGCTCCAGCCTTCCCACAGTCGTTACCACCCTCTATACAGACAAATCCCTAAGAATTCCCTAAGAAAAGTGCAATTAATCCTCGTCCAGGTTGTTTACGGTGCCGACATCCAATACAAACACATTTATCTGGAATTTGATTTATCTCCATTTCAGCTCAACAACACAATTCAACCTCAGTCCTCTGTACAAAAATCGGTTCCAGAGGATTCCTCTCAGTGGATCCACACACGAGGCACCAGGAACTTCACAAAAAACACAACAGGAGAGCTCCTGCCTGGCTAGGATAAGTTGGAAAAGCTCCCACGCCCCAAAAATTGAGTCCTGAATCCTAAAACAGCTTTTTCATGGAATGACAGAACACTTGAGGCTTGCAGGCACCTCTGGAGATCATCTAATCCAACCTTCCTGCTCATGGAAGGCCCAGCCAGAGCAGATGGATCAGGATTGTGTCCAGTTGGATTCTGGACATCTCCGAGGATGGAGATTCCATGACTTCTCCAAATTATTCCTGAGCCTTCCACCACTTGCTCCACAGAGAAGGATTCACACCTTGAGCTTCAAAGAACCTGGAACAGCTTCTAGAGGGACCTTCAAGGAAGGAATTTGGGAGGAATGTTGGAAGGAATCATGGAATGGTTTGGTTTGGAAGACACCTTAAAGATCAACCAGATCCAGCCCTCAGGAATTGTGGTGTTGCACTGGAATTGTTGTGTCACATGGGACACCTGTAACACTTGTAGAACAACAAAATCTGGAGCAAATTTAGGAAAGTCATGGAATTAGGAAAATCTGAGACCAGATTTGGGACAAAATGTACACCTGGGACAAATGTCACCTTTGAAAGGCCTCAGAAATCCAACCCAAAGAACATTTTCCCCCCAAATCCCCCGAAAATAAAGGAAATCAGGACTAGATTTCCCTTTTTTTAGGGAATCCAACAGATTGAGGATATTAATTCTCTCTTCCACAGAATTTCCAACAGTTCAGAGACACCTCTTTTATCCTGCCCTGGGATTTTCACTCCCATGACGAGCCTCCCACCCGGCAGCTCCATCAACCACCACGATCCTCCCTCCTCGCCCTGGATTCCGATTGGAACTCGGGCCCAGGAAATGAAAGGACTATTGTGAAACTCCCTGAAAACATCTGGCCAAGCACCCACTCCCTCAATGCCCGCCTTGTTCCATCCGCCACATCTCGGGATGAGCCATTCCAAGGGGATGAGGCAATCTCGGAGAGGCTCACAACTTTCTTTGCCTTTAAACTTTCATTTCTCCAACCGAGACTCGAGATAAAATTTGAGTCCTCAAGTGAGAGCAGAGATGCAAATTTTAACTTTTCCACAGACCCTCAGCCCAAATTCCTGGGGTTTTTTCCTGTCTCCACTTAACCTTTCGCCTGGAACAACTGAAATGTTGAGAGGACGAGGAATCAAATATTCAGGAGGGCCTTTTGTCTCTTCTCCTCTTCTCTCCTGTTGCTGATCGCTGTTAATCATCACCACGCTGACGATTTAAAGAGGCCGGGATGGGCTCATTTCTCCATCAGCTGGGAAGTACTGGTTGGATAAAGGGAGGGCGGGATCTCGGGAACATCAGGGATAAAGTTACGGCTGTTGCTTGGCGCCACCTCTTTATTTTGAGAGAAACCAATTCAGACCTTTGTTTAAACAAAGAGATGCCCAGGGAGGGGGAATTAAAGCAGCACGATGCTCTCTGAGTTCACCCAACTCCGCCAGAACCAGGCTGGTGCCTCCAAATTCCTTGTGTTTTCCTTCTTGGAGCTTCCCAGCTGAGCCTGAACACCCTGAGGTGCCATCATTGTGACACTGGTTAAAAGAAAGCGATTCAAAGGAATATTGTGTGCCCCTGGAACCAAATCCACGTCCAAGGCTCGTATTTGGGACAAAACAAGGATTTGGGACAAATATCAGCTTTTAAGGGGCTCAGAAATCCAACCAATGGAATATTTACCCAAAAGTCTCACCAAAATAATGGAACAAGACCCAGAAGCTGCTCTCCCGGCAAAACCTCCACATCCTTTGATCCTTCACCAGCTTTTCCATCTTTTTAGGTCATAAACAAAGGTTGGAAGGTGACGGCACCCAAACATCAATCCCTGATCCAAGAGGAGATGCTCCGTGACATTTGAGATGTAGGGATGTGGTTTAGTGTGGGCTTGGCAGTGCTGGGTCAACGGTTGGGCTCCATGGCCTTAGAGGGCTTTTCAAACTTACATGATTCCATGAATTTCCGTGAATTTCCATGCATTTTCCAGGCTGAATGCTGCACCCAGACCAGTCCCACCGGCAACAGGGCTGATGGATATGGCAGGGAACCATGGAATCATGGAATATCCTGAGCCRGAAGGGACCCACGAGGTCTGTCCCTGACAGTAAATTTCACCCAGAATCTGGGATACGTGGATCATCACGTTAGGGAATCTGTTCCATCCCATCCTTTTCCACTACTACCATCAAGTGCCACAGAAATAATACCCAGTAAATACCCAAAAGTGGGGTTTAGTCCTTAAAATCAAGGGACTAACCCCAGTCTGCACTACAGAAGAGTTTAGCAAAGCCAGGGATGAGACCTGATCCATTTGAGAGGCCTCCCAGTTTTTCTAGAGGATTCCTTCCTCCTTCCAACTTTGCAAGTTGAGGGAATGACCTCGGGACAAAGAAAGCCTGGAAAATCTCTTCCCGAGGGCAGGTTTTGGCTTTCAAGAATGATTTTCCAAGGTTGAATTCCGATGGAAAAGGGCTGAGAGAAGGATTTGTCTCTGGGGATGTGGGTGATGCTTCCGCAGTGCTGAGATCCACGTTTTACCCAGGGTCATTCCACAAAATTCCTGATATTGTCACCAGCAGCCTCCAGGGATGAAAACAGAGTTTCCACAAATAAGGAGAGTTTTGCTTATAGAACTGGAGACACTTAAAGCATGGAATCACAAATAATGGAATAGTTTGGGTTGGAAGGGACCTTCAAGACCATGGAATTCCACCCTCCTGCCATGGGCAGGAACACCTTCCACTATCCCAGGTTTCTCCAAGCCCTGTCCAACCTGGCCTTGAACACTTCCAGGGATGGGGCAGCCACAGCTTCTCTGAGAATTCTATTCCAGGGCCTCACAGGGCGGAATTCCTTCCCAACTTCCCATCTCTGGAGGTTTGAAACCATTCCCTGTCCTACATCCTCAGAATAGTTTGGGTTGGAAAAGACCTTGAAGATGCCCCAGCTCCAAACACCAACCCTCAAAAGCCACCCACTCCTCCTCACGTTTGTGACCACCAAGCAAATTCCCAAGGGTTCCTCCCGAGGCAGCAGGTCACGGGAGCTGTGACAGCTTGCGGATGACAAATCCTGTTTTCCTCAGGGAAAAATGTTCCCGTCGGCTCCTCGGGAAACTGCGATGCCGATGACAAGAGGGCACCGTATTTTTAGAAAGCCCACGAGGACTTTTAGCACTTGTTCTAAATTTTATCTTCAACTCCAGTTCACCCAGCTGGGAGATGCTACTCCATGGAAGCACGGATTGGGTGGGATGTGGCAAAATTCCTGCCGGGCGCCACGGATTTGCAGGATTACTCACAAAGAAACACAAAGTGATTCATGTTTGTCCTTCTAGAAAAGGAATTTTTTTGGTCTCTTTCCCGTTCCTGCATGTCTAGGACAATGTGTCCATGGAGATCTCATGGATTAACGCTTCCTGGTCATCAGAACTTCCATCCAAAATGCTGGACTGGAATTCTGGGGGAGAATCCAGACTAAAAAAAAACCTGGATGCTACCGGGGAATACGTCAATCACGTTGGAAGAGCAGCCTGGAGTGATGGAGCATGTCCAGAGACGAGAATGGAGCTGGGAAGAGGCTGGAGAACCAGGAGAGGCTGAGGGAGATGGAGAGGCTCATCCTGGAGAAAAACGGGATCAAAGGGATCCCAGGGTGAATCCAGGTGGGGGTCAGGATCTGGTCCCAGGAAACAAGGGACAGGAAGAGRGGAAATGGCCTCAAGCTGTGCCAGGGAAGGTTTAGGTTGGATTTTAGGGAATATTCCTCCTGGACAGCTTGGAATTCTTGGAAAACAGGGAGTTTGTGGCCTCTGGAAGGAGGGCAGGAACGCAGGACAAGGATGGTGGAAGGTTGGTCAGGGAGAAAATGGGAAAAGGGGCAAATCCCAACTGGAATTAATCTGGTTCTTGCAGCTCAAAGACAATGGAAAACATTCCCAYGGATCCATGAAAAATAGGGCAGAGGGGAATCTCCATCCTTTGTGGGATGGACAAGGAAAGGGGACAAAGGCTGAGCGAAAGGCTGAGGCACTTCCTGACTTCTTTCCCTTGGCTGGGAAGGGACTTCCAAGGAGCATCTGAGGGAGCTGTGGGGGCTCATCCTGGAGAAAAGGGGGATCAGAACTCTKMTGGAATTCCCAACCCCACAACGGCTTGAGCTCTCCTGGAATTCCCAACTCCACAAAAGATTGAGACCCTCCAGAATTTCCAACCCCACAAGAGGCTGAGCTCTTCTGGAATTCCCAASCCCACAAGGGGTTGAGATYCTCCTGAATTCCCAACCCCACAAGAGGTTGARCTCCTCTGTAATTCCCAACCCCAYAAGAAATTGAGCTCCTCTGTAATTCCCARCTCCACAGGAGGTTGAGCTCTTCTGGAATTCCCAACTCCACAAGAGATTGAGACCCTCCAGAATTTCCAACCCCACAAGGGGTTGAGATCCTCCTGAATTCCCAACCCCAGAATGGGTTGAGATCCTCTGTAATTCCCTACCCCACAAGAGGTTGAACTCCTCTGTAATTCCCAATCCCACAAGAAATTGAGCTCTTCTGGAATTCCCAACCCCACAAGAGGTTGACCTCTCACGGAATTCCCAACCCCACAAGAAATTGAGCTCCTCTGTAATTCCCAACCCCACAAGGCGTTGAGCTCCTCCAGAATTCCCAACCCCACAAGAGCAGCCCCAATCCCAGGAAGAGGGGTGCTGGCAGTTTTCCAGTGCTTTTGAGTCTTCCCAGGAAAACACCCACCTCTGTCCCAGTCCTCACAACATTTATTTGTTCCCCGGCCATATTTCGGCTCCTGTGACATCATCCCATGGCTCGTACATCACAGGGAAAGAAAGGAGGAGTAATAAAAGGAATATTCATCCCTAAAGGTTGACAGGGCAGGAAAACCCACTCGCCTGGTGGATTCCAGGAAGGCGTGGGAAGAGCAGTGAAAATGTTAAAGTTGACATTCATGGATTTCCCGCTGGGAGCCTGTTCCCTCTACAACAATAATATCTTGTCATGCTGCTTTTTAAAATTCCCTGACCACTTCCAGGAGTTATTCCAGGCAAAGGCGGGAATTTTAGTTTGGTAAAACACTATTTGCTTCACCTGCACCAAAAAAAAAAAAAAAAAGCGACTTGAAAGAGTCAAAATGAAATATTTAGGATGTGTTAAATTAAAAGGCCACGGATGGTGACTCCACCACGCTCCATGACCCCTTTTCCCAGTCATCCCTCGGGAGGGATRGATTTGTAAATAGATTCTTAGTCAGAAAGAGCCACAGAACTGTGTTACAAAAGCCATATTACAAAACATTCCCAAAAAAACAGGGAGTGGAGCATGGCCCAGTCCACAGGCAGGATACCACAACTTTGCTCATTCCGAGGGATTATTGTTAAACCCTTCTTAATTAGGGCTTTACTCTGCTAATTCTATTTAATAAAATTAAAGTTTCAATTTGGTCCTGGACTCATCAAAAGGAGGTTGGGGGAAGTTGTTTCCATCCCCAGAAAATGCAGATGCAGCTTCCAGACTGAAGGGTTGGGAATACCAGGACAAGGGGGCTTTAAATGGACAGAGAGTGGGTTTGGATGGGATATTGGGAAGGAATTCCACCCCGTGAGGGTGGTGAGGCCCCGGAATGGAATTCCCGGAGAAGCTGTGGCTGCCCCATCCCTGGAAGTGTCCAAGGCCACGTTGGATGGGACTTGGAGCAAACTGGGATAGTGGAAGATGTCCCTGCCCATGGCAGAGGGGTGGGACTGGATGATCCTTAAGACCCCTCCCAACCCAAACCATTCCATGATTCCATGATTCCATGATTTCACGATTCCATGACTTGCTTAAAGCCTGCCACACAGGTTGCTCATTAGCTGCTCCGGAGCTAACGAAGCATCACGACTCATCAAGGCCTGAGTGTGCAGAATCCACCAGGCACGGAGAGAAATTCCTAATCCATCAGGAGCCAGCCAGGAGCCCTCACTCCACCAGACTTTTAGGACACAGCTGCCGTGTCTCCGGCAGCAAAGAAATGCAAGGGATGATTAAAGCTGCTGCAGAGTAATTTTAATTATCTCCGAGTAATCCATTAAAGCAGCACATTAGGACAGCTCCTTCCTTTCGGGGCCACCTGGAATCCTGGAGGTTYGGGAAAAGCTCGGGCAATCCAGATCAGGATTCTTGTCCTGGGTTTCCAACCGAATCCCTGTTTGTTTGCTCACTTTAAATATCATCTAAAAGCCTGTGCTGACCTTTCTGGCTGAAAGGACAACTCTGTGCTGTTAATAGTTGGAATTTATGACCTTGGAGTTCTTTTCAAACCTAAATAATTCCATGCTCAGCAAGAAGAGCAGCAATATTTTGGTTAAGAGGAAGTTTGGCATTGTTATCCGTTAACAGGAGATGTCACTTGGATTCTCCTCCCTCCGCTAATTAAAATTCCTATAAATTAAAATTGAATTAGAATTAAAATAAATTAAATTCCTTCAAAAAGGCATCCAGTTCAACAGGAGCCCTCAGAGAAATGCTGCTGTTACAATTTAAAATGGAATCATGGAATGGTTTGGGTTGGAAAAGACCTTCGAGATCATCTTGTTCCAACCTCGTTCCACCATCCCAGGTTGCTCCAAGCGTTGTCCAACCTGGCCTGGGACACTTCCAGGGATGGGGCAGCCACAGCTTCTCTGGGAATTCCAGTACAGGGTCTCACCACCCTCACAGCCAAGAATTCCTTCCCAACACCCCACATTCCCTCTGTCAGTTTAAAGCCATTCCCCTTGTCCTGTCACTCCAGGCTCTTTTCCAAAGATTTCAGCCAAATTAAACTTTTCATGGGAAATGAAGGAAGCAAATCCATCAGCCGCATCCCTTCCCTCCAGGGTCCCATTGTCAGCATCCTGTTACTCCTGGGGGGCTGCATCCAACCCCAGGGAGGGAGCCCAGGTCCCTCCACCCTGGAAAAGCCTCAGGAGTCATGGCTCTGCCTAAAACAAATCCCACAGCCGTGGAATTCACCTTTTTGGAGAAAAGCTGACCAGGACAAAGGGGTTGCGATAATCGGGGGATGGAACCAGATGGTCTTTAGGGTCCTTCCCAACCCAAACCATTCCATCAGGGTTTAGGAGCGAAACCCGTTCACATCAACAGGGAGGACTCTTTAAAGGGAATTATCCRGGCTTCTTCCTGGGCCTCTTTTGGCCTGTGCACACCAGGATGTTCCGTGCCCTCCTTTCCTCACAGGTTTTATTATTCCCTGGGAAGATTGCTCAAGAACCAGGAGAGGACTCATGTACAGGCTCTCAAGGACTGGAATTATATTTTCCACTCCCAAAATCCGGCGTTACTCAAGAGGACTTTGTGACCCGTGGCTGAATTCCTGCGGCTCTCGCTCCCAGGTGGGACAACAACAACACTGCCCAATTTCCCAGCTGGACACACACACACCTTTCAGAGAAGCCAAGCAAACAGAAATTAAGATTTTATATGAATTTAGAAACTATTYGGGGTTGTGTGAACATCAGCAGAGCCAGGAAAGCAACTTCACCGACACGGAAAAAAATCATCCCAAGAAAAAGTGCTCTTCAGTCCTGAACGAGTCTTGTTCTCCAGCTCCATTCCTTAAGGTTGGATTTGCAACAGGCCGGGGGGAACGGAGAGGGAGCAACGTGTTAAATGATGGGATTAAAACATCAGCACTCAAAGATTTGGGCTGTGGAGACGCAGTGGAATAAATGGGATTGGATTTTATTCCCAGTGTGTGCAGCAAACAGGAAAAAAAAAATCAGAGCATCACAGAAAAGGTCAGAGTAGAGCAAATGATTTTTACAGAATTAAACACCATGATGGACACCAGCCAAATCCAATTCCATTACGGAATCATGGAATGGTTTGGGTTGAAATGGATCTTAAAGCTCATCTCATTCCAGCTCCCTGCCATGGGCAGGGACATCTTCCACTATCCCAGGTTGCTCCAAGCTCCATCCAACCGGGCTTTGGACACTCCCAGGGATGGAGCAGCCACAGCTTCTCTGGGAATTCCATTCCAGTGCCCCACCACCCGCCCAGGGAAGAATTTCTTCCCAATATCCCATCCAGCCCTGCCCTCTGGCAGTGGGAAGCCATTCCCTGGGTCCTGTCACCCCATCCCTTGTCCCAAGTCCCTCTCCAGCTCTCCTGGAGCCCCTTTAGGCACTGGAAGGGGCTCTGAGGTCTCCCTGGAGCCTTCCCTTCTCCAGGCTGGACATTCCCAGCTCTCCCAGCCTGGCTCCAGAGCAGAGGGGC
>RAHM01000649.1:10721-26769 GCA_003713295.1 Parotia lawesii
GAGGTCCCTGCCCCAGGAGCTGGGGTCTCTCCCCCTGGGGTCAGTCCCTGTTGAAGAGGGGTGGCTCGGGGTGTGTGTCTGAGGTCCCTGCCCCAGGAGCTGGGGTCCCTGCCCCTCGCCTGCTGCAGCAGAGGTGCTGAGGCAGCTCAGGCTGAGCCGGCCTCGGCAGCGCTGGAGCCATGACCCTGCTGCTGCTGGGGGAGCGGGTGGGGAGAGGCTCTGCAGCACGGGAGGGGTTCTCAGGGTGCTCTGCAGAGAGCACAGCATGGTGTGGGGTGCAGGAGCAGAGGGCAGCGGGGTGGGAGCTCAGCAGGCCCTGCTGGGTGCAGATGTTCCCCACGTTACAGCTGTGCTGCCAGGAGCCGGCTTTTGGTTACTCTGGCGCGGTAAACGTGCTTGGCTGGGATCTGGGTCACTGCAAAACAACTGTTCACGTTACCTGCTCTGTGCTGGGGAAACCAGTTCAGGCTGGCAGTCATTCCAGCCCATTTCCATGAGGTTCTCACTGCAATTCAGAGTGTTCCTAGAGCTGTTTGGCTTGAGGGCTTCATGCTCTGTGGAGGAAGGGCTGATCCTTCACTGCCATGAGGATGTGGCTGCTGGGATAAAGACAGTGAGAAACTCGTGGTTTTTCTCCTGATCTGGGGCAGGGGACGTGGAAGATGTGCTCTTAGTTGTCACCTGCTTCCCTTCCCCTTCCACGTCCCTATGTATGTCATAGATCAGTTTGAAAACCATCCCCAGCCTTTCAGGGACTCTCCTTGTCTGTACAAGAAAGAGCAGCGTGGACTGGAACTGCGGATGGAACTCAGAACTTCCTTCCTTTCGTGCACCAGCTGAAGCCAAGTTTTTAGGATCACGTTCCCTTCTCGTATCCTTACTGGGGAGCACAAGGGTCCTGTCACATTGATGGAAACACTACAGGAATATTAACAGTAGTGTAAAATCCAGGTAGAATAATGAAAAGTACTCTTACTTCAGGTTTTCAAAGTATCCAAATACACTTTTTCGTTAGTTATTGTCCTTTGAGTGATTTATGCCAGTGGTTGTAACGCTTTGCGTTTTAAATTGCCCTGTTTGACATTTCATTTTACAAAGCAAGGTGAAATTTCTAATTGTCACCCATTAAATATTTCTGGTTTGCATCCTTTCTTTTCTTTCAGAGGATTATTTATTTCTATCTCAGACAGAGGCCACATACGGTCAATTGTGAACAACTGGCCGGAGAACGACGTCAAGGTACTGCCACTGTGTGATTTAATTTCTAGTTGTTATTTCGTCTCAGCTGAGCTTTTTAAGATTTATTGGTATTTGATGGAAACATAAATATTAAGTAGTGCATCCTTGGCTCTTTAGTGACGATGGCAAAATGCAGCTAATTAAGGTAATGCATATCTTGAGGATCGGTGTTTTATCCTAAATATGAGGTTTATGGGTTGAGGAAAGTATTCCTTGTAATCTATTCTTTGTCTGACTGTGCAAACATACCTCAATTTTTGCCTGGGAAAAACCACAACGGGTATTGATTTAATCTTCATAAATTTCAGTGATCAGATATGATTTCACCTGCTTTTTTCTTTTTTTTTTTCCTTCAGGCTGTTGTTGTTACTGATGGAGAAAGAATACTGGGTCTTGGAGACCTGGGTGTGTACGGGATGGGGATCCCAGTAGGAAAGCTGTGTTTGTACACAGCCTGTGCAGGGATCCATCCAGACAAGTGCCTGCCTGTGTGCATCGACGTTGGCACTGATAACATGGTGAGTTGCCTCAACTTGGCCTGCTGTGAGTTACCCCTGTAAAAAGGGGGTTTTTAAAGCATATTCCATACTATAAGAGAGTATTTTTATTTGAGCACTCTTATTTGAGATAAACCCACATATTTGATGCAAAGGGTGAATGATTTGGGATTCACCGTATGGTGATTTGAAAGTTAATTTGTCCCTGCAAGGGTGCCTTTGGAAGGAAGGAATTGGAATGCTGGAACACTGCGAAATAGGCAGTCCGTTTTGACCTGACTTTTAAGAAGCTGGAAATGGGAATTAGATTTATTAAAGCAGTTTATTGTTCAGAGTATTGATTTGTTCCACTTTAAAAGCAGCCATCCCCAGCCCCAAGTGCCAGCTGAAATTACAGAACACTGACATAGACTGGAGGCCGTTACAGGGGCTGTATAAATGCAGCATCTCTGGTGTGAAATGTGCTCCCGTGAGCTCTGCAGGGTGTGTACTGAGGAAGTGATTCATCCTGCTGCTCTTTCTGGTTTATTCTCTTCCAGACACTCCTAAAAGATCCGTTCTATATGGGGCTGTACCAAAAGAGGGATCGCTCGCAGGTCTACGATGACCTGATAGATGAATTTATGGAAGCCATTACAGACAGGTATGACACCGAGGGCTCTGCACAGGGCTGCTGGCACAGAGCAACCCTAACACGCTGTCCTTGATGCAGTCCTTTAAGGGACAGGGAAAGGACTAGAAGCTGAGACGAGCGTGTGTCTGTCCCTGGAGTGACATCCTCGGTGACCTAGAACATGCCGCTCGTCCTTATCTGTAAATAGGCACGGAGCGGGGACAAAACTGTTCAGCAGTGACAGGCCCGAGGACAGCCTGCTTCCAAAGATAATTGATTACGTGCAGGATTTGCTGTTTGTCTCTGTCTCTGTCCAGTGATGGGAACGTTTGCCGTGTTCTGTAGGTATGGCCAGAACACACTGATCCAGTTTGAAGACTTTGGAAACCACAATGCTTTTCGGTTTCTGAGAAAATACCGGGAGAAGTACTGTACCTTCAATGACGACATTCAAGGTACACCCTTTGTTTGTGTTCCTTAATATCCGTGCAGAAACTTTGCCCAGAGCCACAGTCTGCCTGGTAGACATGTTCAGCTGCCCTTAGGTTTGCTCTGCTCTCACAGGGACGGCCTCGGTGGCCTTGGCAGGACTGCTGGCAGCACAGAAAGCCACCGGTAAACCACTCACAGACCAGAAAGTGCTGTTCCTTGGGGCGGGAGAGGTGAGTTCTCTGAAGGGCTCGAGAGCAGCAAGAGATATTTAAAATGTGTATTTTCTCATGCTGTGGGACTCGTGGAGATTGGCATTCTCTGAATTCTGTTGCACAACTTTTCATGCACTAGCAGAAGGGACTCTCTGCTGAAACAGGACTGTGTCAAAGGTGTTTCACATTTGCAGGGACTCACATTTTTCATTTTCTTGCATGGCCTTGTAAAAAGCATCAGGGACTTAATTGTGTGTATTTGAAGGGAAACTCACCATGAAATTACCATGTAGTGAGATCCTCTTGTTAATTTTAATAGCACTGGAGAGAGGTACAGGGAGTTTTTCTCAGCAAGGTGATTCAGTCTGCAGCAGGCACCAGTTGCTGGTGCGGCGGTGCCAGGAGCAGCACTGCGCCTCTTGGTACATCAGCACAATTGCTCCTGTGGTGCTGACAAAATAACTCAATTATCTGAAAAGTCCTCCATCTGGGGAAGGGCCCTGATTGCAGTAATTGGCCGGAGCTGCACTGAGCCCTGCTCTGCATCTCGCCGCCTTAGTGTGGCTGCTGGGCTGGCACAGGCGCGGGGCACAGCACCCAGGAGAGCTGCCTCTCTTGTTCTGCTTGGAGAGGTGTCCCTCTTGTCCCAGGGAAACACCTCTGTGTCTCAGAGCAGACTTACTGAGGGGTTTTTGTGGGGGTCGCGAGCAGCGTGGGGTTTGTGCTCACAGACCTCTTCCATGACCTGTTACAAATCCAACTCCTTTCATCCACCAGGCTGCCCTGGGAATTGCAAACCTCATTGTTATGGCTATGATGGAAAACGGTGTTTCTGCTGAGGAAGCTTATAGGAGGATCTGGATGTTTGACAAGCACGGTTTGCTGGTCCAGGTAGGGGTGCACCACGCCTGGAAATCCCACAGCACAGGTGGTCACTGCTTTCCCTGTCCTCTCACAGAAGGAACCGATGTTTTGTCTGCAGGGCCGAGAACAGAAGGTGGATTCCAACCAGGAGCCATTCACACATCAGGCTCCAGAGCAGATACCAAAGACTTTTGTAGAGGCAGTGAATGTACTTCGGCCTTCAGCTATCATTGGTGAGTGAGGTTATCGTTTTTTCTGTAATTTGGGTATTTGCTGCCTTTAGTTTGCTAACATGGCTCCAGGGAGCTTGGTGACAGTGATCTGCATTTCTGCTGGTGTGAATAAGATGAAAATGTGAGGCCTGTTTTCTGCTTGAAAATGCACTGAGCTGTGGTGCTCCTCCTGGACCTCGTGTCCTTAGTGACAGAGAGCAGCCACAGCCATCACGTCTTCTGCTCTGCAGAGTTGGTTTGGTATTTTCTGACCCTCTGCCCCCCAGTCACCTTCTCTGGTCAGGCCCTGCCAGCACCCCAGCTGGAAGGAGCAGCTCCATGCTGCACATCACCAACGCCTCTTAGGTCACTGACATGTGCCAGTGTTTATTTACAGCTGTGGCTATCTGCAGAGGGCAGATAGGATTACAGGTATTTCCTGGTATGACTGCAACTTCCTCTGCACACGATTTATGTGGAAGAGAAAAGGGGTGTTTTGGCTGAACACCCTGAAGTCTGTAGCCACTGCTCAGATGTATGGCATAGCTGTGCGTTTGTACCTCTGGGTTCGGGTGTGGTCAGGAGCACCAGTGTCAGGTGTGCATTGCACAGCTGACACCCACCTGGGATGAATCATCCACAAAGAACCTGGAATTGCCACTTGCTTAGCCAGGACTGTGTTCTTTGTACACATCAACACCAAAAAATAGCGTGAAGTAGGCTTCTGGAACAGACTCCATGGATGTTCCTGTGAAAATTGTGAATTTCAGTCAGCCAGGAGCAGTGCCTGGTTTCCATCGCCAGCTGCCAGAGAAGCTTTGCTGTGAGTGGGAGACTCGAGGGCTGACATGAGCTCCGTGTACGGTCGCTGTCACCTGCCCTGAGGCAGCCGAGGATTGATTCTATTTTTGTGTGTTTCCATCTCCTCCAGGAGTTGCGGGAGCGGGGCGTCTCTTCTCCCAGGATGTGCTCAAAGCCATGGCTTCCATCAACGAGCGACCCATAATCTTTGCCCTGAGCAACCCCACGGTGAAGGCTGAGTGCACAGCAGAGGAGGCTTACACGATGACAGAGGTGTGTAACTCAGGACTGCTGGCTGCTGGGACCATTTGCGAGTGCCTGAACACAAGAACCCAAACTGTTTCGTTGTTAGTTGGGCTCGGTGACATCATAATACAGTTCTTTCTGCCTTCTGGCAGAAGTAAATGGTGATTTGAAAAGAAGTCTTGGTTTTTAGGTAACAACATTTTGCAAAACTTAAAATAGCCCAAATCTTGTTTTTCAGAGAATGACCAGCAGTACTGTTACCTGGCTTTGATCAATTAACTGTTTCTCACCGCTCTTGTTAATTGTTTAGTGTTTTAATGAAGCACATTAGCATGGCAGTAGGGAGTCAGTGCAAGCTTCAGAACGTGGTGGCTGAGTGCAGTCCTGGGAGCAGGCGATGCCCTGGCAGCAGTGCAGGCCTGTGCCTTGCACGGGGAGCCCTGGAGCCCTGTGCTCGGGGCTCTGCGCTGGCACCACCACCTGAGTCAGCCAGGAGCAAACACACCTGGTCCTGCACCCTCCCCTCGGAGCCGCTGCACCCTCTGGGGCCTGGGCGCTGGCGTTTGGGGCTGGCTTTTCCTTAGTAGCTCTGCTGTTAGTGGCACATCCAGACCTTGGCTCTGCCTCCAGCGAAGCCAGTCTTTTATCCTTGTGCACAGCTTTTTGTGCGAAGCTAATCGCCTCTGAAGGGAGCCCGAGGGGGGGGAGGTGGGGCACGGGGGCGCCGTGCAGACACAGCAGTGGCTGCGAGGCTTTGAACTGGCTGCCGGTGCCTCTCCTTCACCCTGCAGGCTGCAGCTGGTGTGGTCTCTGTGCCGGCCACACGGCCTGCTGCAGACTCCAGGGGTGGAGCCTAGGAAAGGACTTCTCTTCTATTTCTGTTTTTTTGATACGGTCCCGAAACAAGTGACTCATCTGTGAAGATGGGTGTGTGGAGACCTTTCCTTGTTTCTAGGTGCCGACTGCGAACTCCTCCCATGCACTGTCAGCGGGGCTGAGTCCCCAGCAGTACAGCCCCAGCAGTGGCAGTGTCCCCTGGGAGGTGGCACTCCTCTGTCCCCATCTGACACCCGGGTTCTCTTCCGTGTGCTGGGCCTGGGGGAGCTCCTGCCACGGAGACCTGCAGCCCAGAGGGAGCCCTGGCGTAGCAGCCTCTGGGCAAAGTCTGGATCTTATCTCTTAACAGCAGAATCATCTGCTGGGTTGGAAAAGCCCTCCAAGGCCATGAGTCCAATCGTTCCCAGCTCTGCCAAGGCCACCACTGACCCATGTCCCCAAGTCCCACATCCACATGGCTTTAAAATCCTTCCAGGGATGGGAACTCCAACACTGCCCTGGGCAGCTGTGCCAGGGCTTGACAGTTCTTTCCATGGGGAAATTCCTCCTTGTGTCCAACCTGAGCCTCCCCTGGCCCAGCCTGAGGCCGTTCCCTCTCCTCCTGTCCCTGTTCCCTGGGAGCAGAGCCCGACCCCCCCCGGCTGCCCCCTCCTGTCAGGGAGTTGTGCAGAGCCACAAGGTCCCCCCTGAGCCTCCTTTTCTCCAGCCTGAGCCCCTTTCCCAGCTCCCTCAGCCGCTCCTGGGGCTCCAGCCCCTTCCCAGCTCCGTTCCCTGCCCTGGACAAACGTTTGAATTAAGATGGTGCAGTACCTCTCACACACCTTGCATTAACCAGAGTGGCGAGTTGGGCAGTGTTTCAGGGTATGAATTCCAGTATCTTGGATAGAAGGTACACAAGAGTTAGTCATGCAGCCACGACTTCAGCTGGCATAAATGAATGTAAGAACTGCTGCCATCTCTAGCTGCAGGAGGCCAGGAGCACAATTAGAGGGGGAATCAGCCTGATTTTTGCCTGCACCTTTTATAGACGATTGGCAGATGTTCTAAGGCAAGAGGCTGACTGCCCACGGCTGGGTGCTGAGCCCCAGGGAGCTGGACCTCAGGGTGGTTATCAGTGTCAGTGGCTCCCTGGGGCCAGGTGTGGGGGCACCTTCCCTGCAGGAGCTGTGTGAGCACGGCGGTGTTTACAAAGTCTGACCCCAGTGCAGAGAAGATCTTTGGAGTTTTTTCCTGTACTGGATCTATATGTTCTTTTATTCATAAAAGAAGATTTTCCGTATTTCTGGGTATTTGTACACATGGGTTATTTGAACAATTAAGCACTGCTGGTCAGTAAATGAGCGCGTGTACTTTGTTCCAGTCTTTACTCACAAATTTTGAAATGTTTCTGTCTCTTTAAACTTCCCTGCAGTTCCTGCTGTTTGTTTCCATGATGCTCTTTGGCTCTCTGCAATGTACTCAGCTGACCCATAGCTTGCCCTTCAAAATACATTTTTCCCTTCAAGATACAGTAATTACTTAGGAAATGGGCTCCAGAACCCTGGCTGTTGTGTGATTGCCTGAGAATCTCCAGCTTCGCTTGCTTTGTCATGTAACAAACACAATTTGTCAGGCCATCAGGGATCGGAGCTGTCACCCCGCGTGTCTCCTGGTCTCGGGAACAGCCTGATCCTGCCTGGGCTGAAGTCTCAGGCTGCACTAGAGGCAACAAGGAAACAAAGATACCATCGCTAACCTTTCGCTCCTTGTTTTTTTCCCACTAGATGGCACCTGTAGAACCCTGTCGCTGCCCCTGTGTATTCTGTGGGCTTCTGCTGCCTTTTAATTTGCTTTGTCTTGCTCCTGTCCTCCAGTGCATCCATTTGCTTTGCTCCCTGCACAAAAAGGCTCTTGCCGTGGCTGTGCCCTGACATTCAAACACAGTTCCGGAGCCTTCAGCTCCTTCCATAATTTGTTTTCAAACACAGTGGTCCTGGGGAGCCTTAAAGGTTTTAAACTGATCTTCTTAAACCTGTTACTCAAAAGAAAGTCAAGATATTTTTTGGTTTCAGTGGCTTTCCTGCTTGGGAAGATGGTCATTTATCTAGAGGGTGTGGTTCACACTCAGATATGTTTTAGTATTTTGTGCCAATTGAAACCCTTTCCAAAAGAAGGGTAAGCAAACTGCATTGTTCACTGCTCTCATAGCTCTCGGCAACAGAGGCCTGATACAGCAGCTCCTCCCTCTGCCTCCCACCCTCCAGTAAGAAAGTGACCTTTTATTCCCACTTGTGCTGCAGTCTCCTTTGAAAGGGGCCATTATTATCAATCTGCAGGGTCCCTGTGGGTCCTGCCTTGTGGCTGTGGTTCCTGATACGTGGTCGTGGTTGTGGTAACGCTGAACACACGAGCACTTCATTTTGGTGTGAGAAGCTCCCCATAGTCAGTGCCGTCTTAAGGAGCAGCGAGTGGCTGCATAAACAGGTCTCCTGCGTGCCTTGGGAGCTGCATGGCCCCGTGTGGGTGCTGGTGCCTGGCTCTCAGGTTGCTGCTGGCCCTTCAGCAGCCGCCTGATTGATCCTTCCTTTCGCCAGGGCCGTTGCCTGTTTGCCAGCGGCAGTCCCTTCGAGCTGGTGACTCTGAAGGATGGAAGAACCTTCAAACCAGGCCAAGGAAACAATGCCTACATTTTTCCAGGTAATGAATAAAACTGTCACCGTTTAATCTCTTAAGATGGGGCCACCTGCATCTTTTCTTGGGTTCCCTCGCTGCACGAGGCACAGTTAGTGAAGCAGCACGAAGAGATGTTGCCAGCATTTGGAGCTGAGAACTTGGAAAAGTGAACGATTGAACAACAGTCAGATCAGGGTGGATGTTGGGCACGTGCAGCTCCGTGTGCGACACAGAGAGCAAACCCAGCTGGATATTGCTAAGAAAACAGAAGGGTGTTATTAAAGGCTTTGGAAGCTGCTGCATTGTGGGCTCTTCTGCTTGTTTGGGGTGGAAAGGAGAAAATGAATGTTAATACACACTTGAAGTTATGTTAATAATTCTCAAAGTTAATAGTTCTTAAAGTTACATCTGCACAAGGCGGGTAGAAAAGTAGCACTGGGGATGTTTCTCTGCCTTCCCCTTTCTCCCCTGAGCTGCTAAGCTCCAGCCCCTTCTAAGAGCCACCTACCATGGCTGCACACATGGGAACAGTGTTGTGAGTGTGGAAGGTGTCCCTGATCTTTGAGGTCTCCTCCGGCCCGGACCAGCCTAGGACTCTGTCACAGTGTGTGCAGAAAGCTATGGGAAGATTTTCACGAGCAGTGCTCTAGGTGACTTGCAGCTTCTCGACAGCAGGCTGCATATTTTAAACTGATGTGGCCCTAATTGGCACTGATTTCCTTGTAGGCGTGGCTCTGGCTGTGATCCTCAGCAGTGTCCGGCACATTAGTGATAAGGTTTTCCTAGAGGCTGCCAAGGTGAGTCTGGGAGCAGAGCAGGCCATGGCTTCTGACACAGCAGGGATGGCTTGATGGGCATTTTTCTCAAATCTTGGTGAAACACAGTGGTTTCCTGTTTGATTTCGGTTGGCTTATCCCTCCACAATGGAAAAAAAAAATGGTGTTTTGATCAAACACAATCGTGACAAGAATCAGGTTCCATTGCAGTTTTGACTAAGTAGGGAGTTTGTCCCCGTGTAAATTGCCCCCCAGCCTCGTAGCTGTGGCTGCCCCCTGCCCTGCCCTGCCCTGCCCGGGTTCTGCAGCTGCCACTGCGTTCCCCAGCCCCAGTCCTCTCCTGGCTGTCCACCCTGGAGCGGGAGCACCTTCCACACCGGAGTGTCTGGGGATCAGCCACCAGGCACGTGGGCAGTGCCGCACTTGTGCTCCTACGGCTTCCACGGCTGTGGGGAATTCATGCCCCGAAACACCAGAGCTCGTTTTGCTAAATGCTTACAGTCACTATGTGCTGACTCTCAGCTCCACAGAGGGAGGATTTTGGGATGCTGAGTGCCTTACTGCAGTGCTTTGGGAGCGCTCTGGTGCTAAGAGCACTGCAGCTTGATTCTCTCAGGTGTTGCAGCATGTCATCAGTCACATTTGGGGCGCAGTAAATAAAAAGTGTTTGTCGTTCTAACTCAGGCATTGGCAGAACAGTTGACAGATGAAGAGCTTGCACAAGGAAGACTTTATCCTCCGCTGTCCAATATCAGGGAAGTTTCTATTTATATTGCTGTCAAGGTGAGTATGAAACATGAAATTGCACTGTACTAAAAGTGGTTTATGTGTACATTAACCTGCAGAATTGCATGGTATGACCCTTGAACATGAGGTGCTTGGGCACAAAACACCCGGTTCTTTGTGCCTGCAATAACAGGCGCTTATAAAAACGTTCCGTTCGTTGGGTGCTTCAGCTTGGCAGCGACGATGGGCCAGAACTATGCCCCTCTGGTTCCTGAAATTAGGTTTTCAGATCCTAGATAAGCCGTCTGGGGGCTGTAAAAAGGCGCTGGTGTTCCTGCTGCTGTTGTGTGAGCCGTGAGCGCTGTGTCCGTGCAGCAGGCACAGGGCAGTGCTGGTTTCACTCCCCAGGTGATGGAGTTCCTGTACGCCAACAACATGGCTTTCCACTACCCCGAGCCCGCCGACAAGAACCGCTACATCCGCTCCAAGGTCTGGACCTACGAGTACGAGTCCTTCATGCCGGACGTGTACGACTGGCCCGAGTCCAAGGTGCACTGATGCACCGCGGCATCGCACTCCTCAGGCAGTTCCTTCTACTCTGCAGGGATCCCTTTCTCAGACCAACTTAAATCATGATCTTTGACTCCTCTAATTTATTTGCGCTCATTTCGTTGCCCTTTTTTCCCCCTTATACCCTGTTTTTCACCTGTTTTCTCCCAAGTACCTGATAAACTGTATGGATGGTGGCATCTGCCACAGCGATGAGAGAGCCCTCCAAAATTAATTTGAATAATGTCATTGCATTTCTAGCTTAGAGCCAGCACCACACTGAAGAATTCCATTAATGATATTTTAGCTACATGTGTTTGATGATGAACTGTAGCTCTCTCATAACTGCTGATCTCCAGAATGACTTATTTCTGCCTTTAATAATCAGTCTTCTGATTGTCCTAGTGTTGTCACGCTGCATTAGCTGTGACATCGAGGGAGACCACTTGTCAAAAAAAACAACAACAAAAAAAGGACAGATAAAGACAACTTTATGGGCTTTCTGTTTTGTTTTATGTTTAGAGATGCCCATGTCCAGACATCCTTGTGGCATTGGCTGCTGTTTCCTTGAGGAGCAGCAAGATGTACACTTGTGGAGCCTGCAGCAAAGTTTGCAGTTTTGTTTTCATCACTCCGTGAAATCTGTTCTCAGGAAAAATGTGAACTAGTTCAAATTATCCTTGGGAAGCCTGAAAATAATATTAATCACTTAATAGCTTTTAAAAACAAAGCCGTGCTGTTGCAGAAAGAATTTTATCGGGTAAAGGTAGGACCTGAAGTAATTTATGGAAATGTTTTAGAGATTTTACAAGGAGATTTTACACAATGGACTGCAAGATGATGTACCAAAGGATTTTTATTTAATTTTTTCAAGATTCCATTTCTTCTAAGCCAGGTTGTTTTCTCCTTGCATCCCCTTGTTCTCACGAAAAGACTCACGTGTGATGTTTTACGACATCGCTGACTCGAAAACCCCAAAGTGGACTCACTTTGAACAAGCACATCGTAGGCAGCTGATGGAGCTGGAACAGAAGAAGTGGCTGTCAGGCAGCTGTTTACCCAAGTCTGACTGAACGTTTCCTGTGGTCTCAGTCCCCTGTATTCAGGGGCTCAAAAGATGCAGTGCCTACGAGCTCTGTATTGATCACTCCAACTTGCTCCATTTACAGGTCTAGTTTGTCAGAGTCCTTGTGTGCAAACAGGAATTTCCAGTTGAGCGTCTCCTTGCCGGGGGCAGTGCTGCCCGTTTGCTGCAGACACCACAGCGTACGTTCCCTCTGATTCCACTGGTACGAGGCTGGAGTGCCCTCGTCCCTCTGCAGGGGCACGCAAGGACACCAGTGGTGGCCACGGGCTGTGACTTCCCTGAACGTGGTCTCTGCAGCGAGAACAGCGATATGTCAGGAACAGAAATAAAGATACTGTGCTGTTCCACGGTTTGCTGCATCACGGCAAGGGAAGGACAGCAGTAAATAAATAGATACATAGATAGACGTGCCAGGGCCGTACTGCAAACGCAAAGCTGAAACCCAAAGAGATAAAGTAAAGCTTGCTCAGGACGTACCCATGGCAAGCACTGCTCTCCTGTCCTTAATTAGATAGGAAAATGCAGCCTCCCCAGAACAGGCCAGGACAGAGCAGGGACAATGGTCTCCATGCCCCCTCAGGCCCTACAGCCTCATCTCTGGCTTTAAAATTATGTTCATACAAAGAGCAGTAAACTTTAAAAGGCTCTGCCCAAGTGGGAAAGAAGACTGATTATATAAACACAGAAAAGAGTGATGTGGGGAAAAAACTGTGGTGTTCAAGCTGTGGTAAAGTGTTGTGTGGTGGGGCTCGACGTGCTGCACTACTCAGTGAGGCAGCGTACAGGGACAGGAGCTTGCACTTGTACGTGTATGTACAAAAGACACCAACACACACCTAGGATGTTTTTACAAAGAATGCTTTTTTCATCTATTTTTGCTATGCCTTGTTTTTATTGTATTTAAATTAGTGGTCTTACTGAAAAAAAAAATTATTTATTCAATGTATGAATTATTTTTGCTTTCTGAAAATTCAGCTCTGTCTGAAGCCTGTTGTATTGTGCCAGTGGAGTTCTGCATCACAGGATTCCAGTGTGCTGGGAACACACACTCCCTCCCTTCTGCCAACAGTTCAGTTAGACAGATGAGTAACAAAAATACCCAGTGCACCGATCTCATGTCCCGGCTAAGAGTGATCACAGAGGCAGGGGATCGGTCCCTGGCTCGGGGAGGTAGGAAATAAAGATCCACATCCGCCCCTTCAGTCTGATTATTTTATTTTCAGGCAAGGATTGCAGCTGTTGTCCGTAACCAGCGGCCACTGATAGCACTCAGGAGCACCTGGAGCTCGGGAAAGCAGCGTGGGTGCTGCTCTGGGCAGGAGTGGTCCCGGTTCCCAAAGGGAGCGGGGATCCGCGGGGATCCGCGGTGGCTGCCGTCAGGCTGAGGGAAGGCGCCTGTTCCGCGCAGTCCTCTCCCTTCCTGGCACAGCCTCCCTGCTGTCTTTCAGCAGATGCCAAGAGGGATTGTTGGGAACTGGCTGGCAGCGGGATTTTCCCAAGTGCAAGCGTTCCCGCCCAGTAATTTTTCTGGAAAGCCCAGTGCAGAGGTGAGGGCAGCGCGGTCCTGGGCAGACCGCAGGCTGCGGTGAGGAGCAGCAGAGCGGGGAGCAGAGCAGGCCTGGCCGCGCCCGTCCCCTGTCCCCTGTCCCCTGTCCCCTGTCCGCTGTCCCCTGTCCCGGCTGCGGCAGCTGCGTGCTGCCGGTCAGGCTGCTCCGTGCCCCCGCTCCTGGGCTTCGTCCGGCCAGGCTCTGAGCATCCCTGCAGCTCGCAGTGTGGGCATGCGGGGACTGTCCCCCTCATGTGCAGCCGTTGTTCCCTGCTGGCAACACGTAACCTGTCAGCTCAGACAGTTTTAAGTCCATTTTCACTCCCTCTTCGTCTTCTCCAGAATTTTTTTTTTTTTGATACATAGAATTTTAAGATACATAGATTCACGTTCAGTTTTTCTTCAGATACAATTAATCCTTGAACTAATTACAACTGCTGATCTTGCTGCCTAGTAAGGAACCACAGTTTCCTTTTCCATATTCTACTTAACATGATTTTTTTCTGTTTGCTGGCTTATTCAACATATTCACTGATCTTTATCTGTACAGAAAATTCTCTCAGACAGTATGCAGAGGGAAACAGGTGTCACCAGGATGCATTTTGTAATGTTACATAGTGTAAGTTAAAAAACCACATCACCTAAAGGGCCGCCAGTGTTGCAGCTTGTCACACAGCCCTGGTGACTTGCCCTCCACATGGTATGAAAGACTGTCTTCCATGTCTCCCTGGGGTGTGCACAGCCCTTCTGAGAGGATCAGGAACTTCCACTGAGGTCAGTCTTTCCCAGGATTTGTCTAATACTTGCCTCCTTAAAATCAGCAGGAGCAGGACTGAGCCTCTTGGCAGCAGCCTGTAGAAATGTTTAGGGGATAGTAAAGGTAGCTAATGAAGCACAGCCTTTCTTTATAAAATACATGTGTTTTTGTTCAAAGATGTTACAAAGGTTTGTGTGTTCCTGAAGCCTCTGCCCAGGTGCCAACGTGACGTGTAGAAGAAGTCTATGAAAATGTTGTGTCTGATAGATTTTAAACCCCCAGTGTGACCCGCGGCACGAGTTCTCGGTTACGTTTGTGAACAGTGATGCATCCTCATCTGTTGTGTTTGTTTTCCAAGCCTCAAACAAAGCGACACTGTACCTGCAGAGTGGCGTGTAACAGATTCCTGTGGTAGGTGCGTGTCTTCCTCCTGTACTGTTGTTTCCAGCACGCTGTTTTACGGGGATAAAGTAACTCTGTCACACTCCTCTGGTAGTACCTGCGAAGATGAACCGTACACCTTTTAGTTTCTCCTTAGCAGCCCTCCGTGGTGACTGTTCTGTGGGAGAGTGGGGATCACTGCTGTACAGCTCCAACCCTGCGTTTTAGTTCAGCTGACTCTGAGCCCCAGGCAGCCCAGGCTGTTCTTCACTGGCTCCAGGCTCTCTGGGCTGCAGAGGTGCAGAGCTGAGCTCCTCTGCCAGTCTCGGAGAGGTACCTGCAGACACTCAGATCAGAGTGTAAGAACAGTTTGGATGCTGTCTCACTGTGACTGCCTCCTGCCTTGAAGAAACCACTGTCATTTCGGGATTCTTTAGGATGATACGTACTGCTACCCAATCCTGTAACAGCCACTTGCAGCAGGCAGGGACTGGTGTTACACGGAATGCTGGAGCGAGCAGGAGATCCAGAGCAAAGCTCTGATTGCACTGGCTCGACAGCTGAATTTGAGCAAAGCAATTCAGCTGCTGCTGCTGCTGCTGCTGCTGCTGGGACATCTAACTCCGTGTGGCCCTCCCTTGCCCTCCCGACCTGCTCCCAAGAGACACAGTGATGTGGTACAGCACCCTGTGGACGCTCGGGGCGAGCGGCGAGGACGATCAGCACAACTCCGATCCTGCGCTCCCCCGCCGCGGCTCTCCGTGCTGATGGCACTGGCTCACGGAGCTGGTGGCACCACGGGCTGTGGCTGCAGCTGGAGGAAAGAGTTCTGCCATCACACGTCCTGCTCCTGCTGCAGGAGCCCTGTGCTGGGCGGTCGTGTTCCCCAAACACGCTAGATTGAGCTCAGCTCTCCACGCACCATTGACTTTGACTCATCCATCCTTCAAGCAGATCCTTCCTATATAGGAATTTTTATAGGAATAAAAATACTCTTAGGACTAAAGATGGCTGGTTTGTCAACAAAACAGCAAAATAATCTACATTTATTTCTGTCTTAAACATATCTACCTTACGCAAATCAGTGTAAGCCTGCCGAGGCGCTTGTGAGAACAGCTCCAGCCTGATCTGTGCGGGGTTGGCCGTGCCTGGGAGGGTCATTGCTCAGCTGAAACTAAAACTATGTAAAATGTGAACTGGTTGGAGTTTCTTCCTACTTTATAACGTTGTAACTCTATTGAAATGTGTGTTCTGGTCTTCTATTTTCTTAGTAAAATGCATTCCCTTTGCCTAAGTCGTACCTGATGTTGTTTATTCTGAAAAAAAAATGATGCTTGATCTATCCAGGATTGGAACAAGTCCCTTTGCCAAGGGGCTTTGTAAATTGTTAGATGTGACAATCTTTAAGGTCTTTTCATAGAATCATGGAAGCAGAGGATGGTTTGAGTTGGAAGGGAACCTTAATGACCACCCAGTCCCACCCCTGCCACGGGCAGAGACACCTTCCACTGTCCCAGGCTGCTCCAAGCCCCGTCCAGCCTGGCCTTGGACACTGCCAGGGATCCAGGGGCAGCCACAGCTGCTCTGGGCACCCTGTGCCAGGGCCTCCCCACCCTCACAG
>RAHM01000649.1:27834-93817 GCA_003713295.1 Parotia lawesii
CCCTGGATCCCTGGCAGTGTCCAAGGCCAGGCTGGATGGGGCTTGGAGCAGCCTGGGACAGTGGAAGGTGTCCCTGCCCATGGCAGGGGGTGGGATGCAAGTATTTTCAAGGTTCCTTCCCACCCAAACCATTCAATTCTAGTATGATTCCATGGTTTTACACAGAGGAAAAGGAAAATGCAAATATTTGCATTTGCAAAGTGTTTATTTATGCATTTGAGGGTGTGATGAACATTAATTATTGCTCCCTCTGAGTCCCCAAGGTCAGGTTGCACCTTGGGGTGCTTGGGAGGACCCTGCAAGCCCACCAGGGAAGAGAGTGCTTTGTTTTAGAATTCCAGAATCCCAGATTGGTTTGGGTTAGAGGGGCCTTAAAGCCCACCCAGTCCCACCCCCTGCCATGGGCAGGGACACCTTCCACTGTCCCAGGCTGCTCCAAGCCCCATCCAGCCTGGCCTGGGACACTGCCAGGGATCCAGGGGCAGCCACAGCTGCTCTGGGCACTCTGTGCCAGGGCCTCCCCACCCTCACAGGGGAAGAAAAATGGAAGGTTGTGGAAACTCCTCTAAAAACAACTAAACTTGAGAAATTCTTTTGAAAGATATTTTAAGATGTTAAGGCACCTGGAGTTTTAAATTCTTCTGAGAACAAGGCAGGAACAAATTCTGGGAAGACTAAGGCTGGAGAAAGTGCACACTCCATGAGGTGAGAAAGCAGCACGTGGTTGTCCTCGTGGACATTCTGCTCCTGACGCAGTTTTCCAGAGGCTGTCCGGCCCCTGCAGACCAGCCAGGCTCCTCATTTGGACATCATCACAGGAACAGCAACAGCTGGGGTACAGATATTTAGGGTCAAACAGGTGTTCCCTGGCCTGTGCCCTGGGGTCACTCCCATCTCCCGTGGTGCCCAAAGCTGTTCTGAGGGAAGTGACCCTTCCTCCTCTGCGTATGGGCTGCCCTCTCCTGAAATCCGGGACTGGTGATTAAATGTCGGCAGAGACTGTTTGGTGATAGTCGTTCTGAAAGGGCTCCTGGAGGGAAGGCTCGTGCGGGAACACTAACATTTAACAGAGCTCAGAGGAAATAAATAATAGTGGGGTTGGAGATCAGAGCTGCTCCAGCTGGATAGGGCTGTTTTCTCTGGTAATCCACACAGGCCTTGTGCTTGGGCTGCGTGTTTGCAATCTTACACCGACATGAAATCTCTAATGGTAAATAATGTGTTGTCTGAAAGTCATACCCTGCTCCGGGGAGGTTTTATTTTTGTGTTTCAAGGGAAAGGGAGTTTGATCCTCACACTGAACTGTGGAGGATGCCTTCATTTAAAACAGAAATGTTCCTTGGTTTCCCTGCATAAAGACATCAAATCACAGAATCTCCCGAGCTGGAAGGGCCCCACAAAGATCATGGAGTCCAGCTCCTGGCCCTGCACAGACACCCCAACAACCCCACCCTGGGCATCCCTGGCAGCGCTGTCCAAACGCTCCTGGAGCTCTGGCAGCCTCGGGGCCGTGCCCATTCCCTGGGGAGCCTGGGCAGTGCCCAGCACCCTCTGGGGGAAGAACCTTTTCCCAAAATCCAACCTGAACCTCCCTGACGCAGCTCCAGTCTGTGCTGTCCCTGTCTCAGGGAGCAGAGATCAGCACCTGACGCCCAGCAGCTCCAAATCTCTCTTGCAGGTGCGTTCCCCCCGGGATGTCTCTGGATATCACCTTCCTGGGCACGGGCTCAGCCTACCCCTCGCCAGCCCGCGGAGCGTCGGCGCTGGTGCTGCGCAGGGAAGGGCAGTGCTGGCTCTTCGACTGCGGGGAGGGCACGCAGACACAGCTCATGAGGAGCCACCTCAGAGCAGGTTGGTGCTGTGGGAAGGCGTTCTGATGAGGGAGGGGGAGAGGTTTCCTGAGGTTAAGCAAAATGCTTTGTCCTCGTTGGAGCACCTCGTGGTGTTTGAATGCGGAGGAACAAGCGTGAGCAGCAGAGGGGGCTGCTTTGGGCGGCAGCTGCGGAACCTGCTCTGCAGCAATCCCTGATTGCCCCTTGCTAGAGAACTGCCTTCCAGAACCCAACTTCCCTGAGTTAATGTCTCGGGCTCGGCAGTCCCAAACGGGCACCGCAGAGCAGCTTGGAACAGGAATAGTTTGTTGTTTGTCTGGAGGCAGCTCTAGGCGAAACCTGCCGCGCATCTTCCTGTGGGCAAATGTTTCTTTTCAAGCTGTGTGTATCTGGGGTAACTTCCACGTTTTGGCAAATAAATCAGAAACAAAGCTCACCTCCAGTCACTCCTTTCACAGTCCGCAGGGGCAGGAGCTGACTCTGTTTCCCGAGTAATGGAGATGAATTGTCAGTTACAAACAGAAATACAGGATCCTGCTCCTCCAAGCTCTGAAGCTGTCAGGGAATTTAATGACAGGTAGAGAGACTAATTTCTATTAAATTCACTGATTTTTACTAAATTAATCTTAAAACAAAAGAGGGAGATTCTGTCACTCCTCTGGCTTGGTCCCAGCAGATGCTGGAGGAAGTGTCTTGCCGTGTGGAAGTGGGAACTCAGCAGAGGAGATGGAGGCAGCTTGATTAAAGTACACGTGTCTGCAGTGAGAGAAGGTTCTGGGCTCCTCCAGCCCAGCAAGGGAAGGGGTGATACAGCTCAGGCACGAAAGAAAGCCCAGACATTTCCAGTGCAACTTGTCACTTGTTTTAAACAAACCAGTCAGGAACAGTGGCGTTCCTGCCTCTTAGAAAACTCTGAAATCAAAACTGCATTGCTGGTTTGGTTTTGGGTTTTTTTTAAATTTTGTTCATTTCACGTGCTAGAGTCAAGAGGAGGAGCAACACAAATTCCACATTGTGCCCCTCATTAGTCTGCAGTTTTCCTGTAAGATTTAAGCTCAGACTCTTCCCAGCGCTTCTTTGCATTTCACGGGGCAGATGTCAGCAGCCGGTCCCATTCCATGCTTGTAGAATGCCTGGCTTAGAAGGAACTCAGACTTGCATCTCTGCAGCCTTGTCTTGGCAAATCTGGCCAAAATAAACCTTGTGTGGAAGGGATGGGGAAAAAAACACCTTTTGGGTCCGGATTTGTTTGTTAAACACTGCTTTTATTTTAATTTCCCTCCCTGCTTATTTCAAACGTCTTGCCAAACAGTGATCATTTCTGAGTTGTTGCACGGTTTATTTTCCTGTCTTTCCCTGGTTTTATCTTTTCCTGCTCTGATCAACAGCCAGAATTACCAAGATTTTCATAACTCATCTTCACGGCGACCACTTCTTTGGGCTTCCTGGGCTGCTGTGCACGCTCAGCCTCCAGAGTAACCCTGATCCCAGCAAGCCACCTGTGGATATTTATGGGCCCTTGGGACTACGGAGCTTCCTGTGGAGGAGTCTGGAGCTGTCCCACTCGCAGCTCCTCTTTCCCTACGCTGTCCACGAGCTCGTCCCTACGCGGGACCAGTGCCCCGCAGAAGAGTTCAGGGACTTTTCTGGCTTGGACAGAGAGGAGGCAGCTCGCCAGGGGCCTCCGGGGAGAGTTCTGCACCTGGATCCGGGAGAAGACTCCTACTTGCTGGTGGAGGATGAGCAGCTGGTTGTGAGAGCGTTCCGCCTCTTCCACCGCATCCCCTCCTTCGGCTTCGTGCTGGAAGAGAAGCCCCGGCCTGGGAGGCTCAACGTGCAGAAACTGAAAGACCTTGGTAACTACTGTGACTTACTTCTCCTCTTTTTACTTCTTTTATGGCCACCTTCCTACGAGTTGTAGCAAAGCAGAGCTGCTGTCTCTGTCCATGGTCTGTTTTAACTCACTTTCCCATTTTCTGTCGAAGGCGTTTTGGCAGGTGACCCCCGTGCAGCACTCCGAACTGGTGTGTAACACGGGTGCCAGGTAATATCACAGACCATTTCCATGCCGGGAAGAGCAAACAAGTTCAGGTGCCACAGTTCAAACAGCTCAGCGTGGCTTTCAGGAAAACATATGGCCGGTGTATTTGTGTCACTTTATTAAGAATATAATTGGGGTTTTTTTATATAGTTTCCCTCAGCAGCTGTGGCTGCCCCTGGATCCCTGGAAGTGTCCAAGGCCAGGCTGGAATCACCTGGGATAGTGGAAGGTGTTCCTGCCCACGGATGAGCTTTGAGATCCCTTCCAACCCAAGCCACCCTAGGATTCTGTGATTTTCTTCAAACACCCTTCCTGCTAGTGTTACAAGCTCTTAATTTGTATGAAAAACGTGAAATACCAATTGATTTTTATATTGAGGTTGTGCTTTTTTTCAGTGCGATAGCTGTTTACGTAGCACATCTCAAATGCTGTTTTTTCAAAGCTGGCACTCACACAATAATAACATAATCGGTATAATACTTACGGGCTCTCTCGCCTTTACCCACCAGGAGTCCAACCAGGTCCCTTGTACGGGAAACTGAAGAGCGGAACCGCAGTTGTTCTAGAAAACGGAGCGACAATTTCCCCTTCCGACGTCTTGGAAGCGCCGGTTCCTGGCAGGAAGATCTGCGTTCTGGGCGACTGCTCGGGGGCGCCCGGGGCCGGCGCGGCGCGGCTGTGCCGCGGGGCAGACCTGCTGGTGCACGAGGCCACGCTGGACGACGCCCAGCAGGACACGGCCCGCGAGCACGGACACAGCACGCCCGCAATGGCTGCGGGATTCGCAAAAGAGTGCCGGGCCAAGAGGCTGGTGCTGACCCACTTCAGCCAGCGATACAGACCCGCCGGCCAGGGAGGGCAGGGCGGCGCGGATGTCACCCAGCTGAAGAGGCAGGCCGAGTCCGCGCTGGGCGGCCAGGAAGTGACGCTGGCCGAGGACTTCATGACGATAGAAATTCCACTGAAAAAGTGAGAACGGTGGGGCCAGCGAGCTGCCCGTGGGCACGGGGAGCAGGGTGGTGTGGGGCAGCGCTGGAAGCAGTGCTGCTGCTTCTGGTGTCCGAGTCAGGTCTGCTCCGTGGAGTGCAGGAGTCGCTGCAAACTGCAGCGAGTCGTGCTGCTTTTGTAAAGCAAGAGGGAAGGATGCTCCAGCACCTGGAACCTGGAATGAATTCCTAAGTCATGGACAGCCGGCCTACCCAGAACAAATAAATCCGTAGATGATGGACACCCAGCCTCCCCAGAACACAAACGGCTCAAGGCAGCCCAGGGCCTTTCCTCGGGCGCAGATTCCTGGGGCGCAGCACTGGATCGCTTGGCTCAGTGCGCCCCTCAGGAGGGTTCCTCTGCACGGCATTTGTGGTGTCTTGCCCGTTAAAAACCCCTGGATAACGTCTCTATCAGACCCGTGCACAGGATTTTGTCACTGATTTCTGTGTGAGGGGACGCCGGAATTAATAAAGCATCGGGAACTCTGCCGGGTGTTTGTAACTGAGGGTGTTGCTGTGCTCAAGGACGGGAGCTCTTCTGGTTCTCCACCTGCATGTGAAGTTTTCTCATAAATAAATGGAGTTTAGGCTTCCTGTCACAAGTGAATTGCTCTTTAACAATTTGATCCGTTCAAAGCTCTAAAGCACAGCACTGAATTTGCATACCCAGTGAAGTTTTGGAGGTGTGCTCTGGCAGTCTCTAGGCAGATGGCAAATAGTCTTCCTTAAACTGTTCCTCCAGAAGCACTTTTAAAGATAAATTATCCTGATAGAAGCACATTTGTGTCTGCAGAAATATTCCTGTGGGGGAATCTCACCTACACATGCTCAGTCTGTTTCTGCCGTGGCTTTTATTCCTTCAGTTAAGGGATACACAGACCCAGCTTTTATCTCTTGTTCTCCCCACTTCAAACCTGAAGCTGGAGTTTCCCAAATTTTAGCTGGATTTGCTGATCCAAAGTAACACCAGTGCTCTTGAAAACCCTGCCCTAAGTATCCCCTGGGACGTACTCCTGGGAGCTGAAACACTTGGTAGCTGCCCAGCCAACACTGAAAACTCTGTCAGGTGTGGGGGCAGCTGCCAGAGCCTGTAAATCAGCAAAGGCTTCAAAGGAAAAGGAAAGGAGTGTGATTCTCTGGTGTCTGGCTAAATGGATCAGGATGAATTCCACGTGTTATCCCTGTCCTTCAAACAGACTCTGTCTTGCCTGTGCTTACGCTAAACCCAAACTGAGTTACACCAACATTAATATTTTTGCTTCAAATGTGCTGCAGATGTGGAGGGATTCATTGATTTCTTAAAAAAAAATGATACTGGGAAGAGTTGCAGCCTTGAAGAACATGACTTGTGGGGCAGAAACTCACTGGTCTCTCTGTTTTTCTCCCAGAAATACTGTGTAAAACAGGCAGGGTCATGCAGTAGCATGTTCTGTCTCCCCACAAGCTGTCTTTCTCTCCTTTGACAAAAACGGATGGCAGGTGCAGAGACCGTGGCACCACACTCTATTCTAGGTAGTCAGAAGCTGGGCAGACTCCAGCTGTTCTGAGTCTCATACAGGGAGAGAACAGCTTCATTGTCCTGGCCCGTGTTTCTGCATCTGTTTCCTCACTGGAACAACCAAAAACTCCTATTTTTAAGCTGTGACAGGAAGTTCAGGGCACAACTTCAGGCCTTTGATTTAGGGTCCGAGTCCTGTGTAAGAACGGGTCGTTTTGGGTAAAGGACAGCGAGAGTGTCAAACTGGAGCGACAGCTCAGGGCCTCTGCAAGTAACAGGTCCGGGGGCTTTGTTGCACAATTGATACATTAGTGGATTTTAATGCAATTTATCCTGTACGGGACGTCAAGGGAGGAAAGGTTCCTTTGCCCTGAACAGAGAAGAAAAGCCGAAGGCTGCAGGGTCTGCGCTCAAGGCCGGATCACATGCTGTCAATTTAGGAAATGATTGCTTCAGGGTACGTCAGTGGATCAGAGTACATTCAGTGCTGCAAAATTTCTGTACTTTCAGTTTAATGTGTTCTAGGATCTGAAAACAAGTTACAGGTGCCTCTTTTCTAGCAGACCCATGTGTCCTTGCTTACCATGCTCCCTTCGCCTAAGTCTGGATCCTAAATTACTTCATAAGTCTGACTGCTAATGACACCTGAATTAAATTAATGGGAACATGTGTGCCAGTAAGGAAAAGTCTGTACCATAAATTGACTATTTTCTCAGTGAGTTTATCTTTCCATTCATCATTTGTTGATCACCAGAGAGCAAAATTCCTTTGCATTCAAATATATCTGCCTCAGAGTTTCATGTGACAGCAGACAAGGACTCTGCTCTGGTCCTGGAGGGACCATGGGGGAGTTTTAACAAGTTCTGCGTATGTAAAGGAAGATTTTTTTAAAAAAAATTTTAAGCTTTGAATAACTTATTTTAAACATTCTTCTGCCTTCCTGGAAGAGTTCCTCTAAGTTTAGTTCCTTTTTTTTTAGCTGTTACCAGTGGAAGGACCTGTTAAAACTGCAGAAGCAGCTTTTTGCGACACGGGAAAGAGGAAGAGGAAGGAAACGAGAACGAGAAGAATTTTGTAACAGCAGAGCCGTTCCTCGCTGGAAGGACGAGCGCTGATCAGAGGAGGGAGGGTGAGCATCCCCTCTGCTGAGGTCTGCAGGAAATGCTGAGCAGTAAGCTCCTTGCAGCCCAGAAACAGGCAGCTGCTCCCCTGCGGCGCTGTCCGTGTTGGGCATGGACAGCCCGAGCCCGGCTCTGGGTTCTAAATCCAGAACCTGGGAAGGGAAACCCACCTGTGGATGTTCCATCCACTCCCCACGGCGGGACTCTCCAGCTGCCAGTGCAGGATAAACACGATCTTCGTTGGGAAGCATTTTTATTTTTATTTGTTTTAAACAGACTTTAAAAAGAATTGGCTCTTAGGGAATTATGTTTGTTTGTAAGGAGAAGCATACTGATTGTTTACCTGGGGTGGTTTGGTTCCAGAAATCTGTTTTCTGGTGAGGCGGTAGGACTGGCCCGGGCCTCACTGAAATCAGTGGTTTGGCACGCGGTCACCAGGACAGCTTGATGCATTTTTTATTATTAATAAAAACACCCTGACTGGCACCGTGAGGTAGAACAAGTCGCAGGAATTTGATCGAAGCATTTCGGGGAGCAGGTGGGGATTGCTTCATGAGCCTCGGAGCAGCCACATCTACAAACACAGAGAGCTGTGCCCATGCCCACAGTACTTTGGGACACCCAGCTCACATCCTGTCAGCTTTAATACGACTAGCTAGCATTAATTTAGTTAATTAATGTAACATTTGTGCTGCAGAGGGGGGTCAGTCACACTGCCCCACAGCCCTGCTGCGGAGTCGCCCTGCGCGTTTCCGTGTGGGCTCTGCAGCTCCTTCACCCCCGCCTGTGACATCAGCTGAAAGGTGGCCCCAAACTCCACAGCACCCTTTCATCTCCTCTCCTGGAAGCTCAATTTTACTGTTTCCCATTCTGCACACACCCCAGAAACCTGAACATCTGCCTGCCTGGTTAGCGTTGTGCGGCTTTCATCGCTGTGTCTGAGGAAATCTCCTCGGATGAGGGGCTGCGGGTGGTTCTGCGGCCACAAAGGGGACAGACTGGGCTCATTAACTGTTTAATAATGGGGTTTTTAATCCTGTCCTGTGGAGAGGGGGGAGGTGCCGCTGCGTGGCTGTCCGAGCACAGGGAGCTGCTGTGCCGTGGCCCCAGAGTCCTGCCCGGGACACTCTCCCCACTGAACCTGCAGCCCTCATCTCCCACCCATAATTATTCCAAATTTCCAGAAACAGATAATTTGCACTGCGCTCAGCAGGTCCTGGTGTGAAGAGACTTCAATTACATCTACCCAGGAAAGGTGACAAATATAGGAGCATTATATATTGCTTTTCAACGCTTACATCTTCAGGATGTGGCAGCGACTACAAATGACTGAACAGTGTGAGCAGGAAATTTTGATAGGGCAATATAACAATTTTTTAAATTCCCATCATTCCCTGTTCTTATTAGAGTGGCTGTGACAGCACACCAGCACCTTGCCAAAATCCCCCTGTATTCAGCAAAAATGTATTGCATTTTTCAGGGCATAAGGTATTTCAGACACCCTTTTCCATTCTGTTTTGTATTCAAATGGTGGCTCAACACCACAAAGGCAGGAAGATGTAAAATTCTACTTCTAAAATATCTTTTCAGCTGAGTTCCTTCGGCGAGTTTGCTTTTGCCGGGTGAGGAGATGTGGAATGGGGAAGCAGCTGTGCTTGCAGAGCTGTGTTTGCTGGGGCTGCTGGGCTCTCAATTTCTGGGAGTCCAGCCCTGCCCTGGGCTGATCCCCAGTGTGGGCAGCAGGGGAGGGGGGATTCTGCCCCTCTGCCCCGCTCAGGTGAGACCCCACCTGCAGAGCTGCCCCAGCCCTGGGCTCCAACAGCACAAGGACCTGGAGCTGCTGCAGCCAGTGCAGAGGAGGCCACGGAGATGCTGCCAGGGCTGGAGCCCCTCTGCTCTGCAGCCAGGCTGGGACAGCTGGGGGTGTTCATCTGCACAAGAGAAGGCTCCAGGGAGAGCTCAGAGCCCCTGGCAGGGCCTAAAGGAGCTCCAGGAGAGCTGCAGAGGGACTGGGGACAAGGCATGGAGGGACAGGACACAGGGAATGGCTTCCCAGTGCCAGGGGGCAGGGAGAGATGGGATATTGGGAAGGAATTCCTGGCTGTGAGGGTGGTGAGGCCCTGGCACAGGGTGCCCAGAGCAGCTGTGGCTGCCCCTGGATCCCTGGCAGTGTCCAAGGCCAGGCTGGATGGGGCTTGGAGCAGCCTGGGACAGTGGAAGGTGTCCCTGCCCATGGCAGGGGGTGGGACTGGATGGGCTTTGGGGTCCCTTCCAACTCAAACCATCCTGCTGTTCTCTGATTAGAGTTTGCACTTGTGGGGCTGTGCATTTGTTGGGGTTTTGCTCCCACGGCCACACATTTACGGGGTCGCCTTTGAGGCTCTGTGTGTCCCCCCCGTGCTGGCACCGGCACCGCGAGCCCCTTGTCCTGCTCTGGAACCGGCATTTGGGATGGACCTGGAGGGGCTGGAGCGTGTCCAGGGCAGGGAACGGAGCTGGGAAGGGTCTGGAGCCCCAGGAGCGGCTGAGGGAGCTGGGAAAGGGGCTCAGGCTGGAGAAAAGGAGGCTCAGGGGGGACCTTGTGGCTCTGCACAACTCCCTGACAGGAGGGGGCAGCCGGGGGGGGTCGGGCTCTGCTCCCAGGGAACAGGGACAGGAGGAGAGGGAACGGCCTCAGGCTGGGCCAGGGGAGGCTCAGGTTGGACATCAGCAGGAATTTCCCCATGGAAAGAGTGGTCAGGCCTTGGCAGGGGCTGCACAGGGAGGTGTCGGAGTCCCCATCCCTGGGGGTGCCCAAGGAAGGGCTGGAGGTGGCGCTCAGCGCTCCGGGCTGGTGACACGGCGGGGACGGGGACGGGGACAGGCTGCGCTCCGCGGCCTCGCAGGGCCTTCCCAGCGTCACGGATCCCGTGATCCATCGGTCCCGGCGGCACTCCCGCCCCGGCGCCGGCCGCTCCCCGCGCTCGCTGGAGCGCTGCCCGCCAACCATAAACACAACGCGCGCCCGCCCGCGCCCCTCTCCCTCTCGCAGCCGCGCAGGCGCCGCGTGACCCGGATGTGGCGCGTGCGCGGCGGCGGCCCGGACGTGTCGGCGGCGGCCGCGACAGCGACAACGACAACAAACCAGCGGCGAGCGGCGGCGGCGGCGGCCACCCGCGGGCAGGAGGCGGCGGGGGCGGCCGGCAGCGGGCGGCCGCTGCCCCCCGCCCCGGCGAGCGCCGCCCCGCCCCGCCCCGCCGCGCCGAGGGGAGGGGGGCGGAGGCCCGGGCCTTCCCCCGCCGCCGCCCCTCACGGCGGCCTCGGGCCGCGCCCGGACAGCGGCCCAGGTAACATCCGCTCCCGGCTCCCGCCCGCCCGCTGCGCTGCGATCCCCTCCCGGGCTCCTTCCCCCGCCCCTTCCCGGCCTCTTCCCCGGTCACTTCCACACCTTCCCGGGCTTCTTCCCCGGCCCCTTTCCGGGCTCCTCCCCCGGTCCCTTCCCCTCCTTTCCGGGCTCCCTCCCCACCTCCCCTCTTTTATGGCCCCCCCCCCGCCCCCGCTCTCATCCCCACCTCCCTCCTGTCCCCTTCCTCACCTCCTCTCTGTCCCCTTTCCACTTCCTCGCTTTTCCTCGGCGAGAAAAAAAAAAAACAGGAACCCCCCCCTCCCACTACCAAACTTTTTAGTCCGATGTTTTAAACGCTGGGCAGCCGTGCTGTCTCCGGCCAAAGTTTCCCCCGGTGTCCCGTGTCCCGCATGCTGGAAAAGCCTCCCCAGTGGTTTTGTGGGGGCTCTTTAGTCCTTTGGAATCTGCCGTCTCATTTGGAATACAGAGAACGGTGCTGCTAGCGGGTTTCCAGGCGTGGGGCTGCACAAAGGGGTGTTAATTACAGATCATTCCCTCTGCTGCGCTCGCTCCCGTGCCCGTCCCTGCGGGTGTGAGTTTGGGGGAGGCTGGTGACTTGTGTAGTTGAGCCTCAGAGGTTCCGCCGCGGCGGGGTGTTTGATTTATGGGGTGATCCGGCTGCGGGTGAGGTGTGTTGTTGGAGCCCGAGCTGAGGTGCTGCACACCGAGTGTTCTCGCACACCGAGGAGGATCGTGACCTCCCACCAGCACCACTTCCCAGCTTATCTCGGTTTGCAGTGCCGTGCCGCTGCCGGCGGGCAGGAGGGAGTTCAGGGCCCTGTTGAGCTGTGGGGCTCCCGTGCTGCGGGTCCAGCGCCCTGCAAGGACCCCGGAGCAGCTGCACGGCCCTGTCAGCTGGACGTGTTCTCCCGCTCCAGCGACATCGTACAGCGGCAGCTCGTCCTTCTGGCTCTCCCCTCACCCTGTGACTGCAAGGAATTCCTGCTCGATTTGCATTCATCAGCCTCTCCGGATTTGCTTGTTGCATAAGCACGCGTGTTTAATATTGATTCAGGAACTTTATTTCAAAGAGCTGAGGCCCAGGGAGAAGCACCGAGTGCCTCGCTCTAATTAGAATTCCGTTTTTGGGTAGATGGCTCTTTACATAATGCATTCAGGCTCGGCTGGCACAATGGGAATGTGAGCTTTGAGAGGAATCAACTGATTTGGCGAGAACAAAGGTGCTGAGAGCAGATCCTGGTGAGGAGCTGCCGTTTAAGGTCCTGCTGGGATTTTAGGGCTCTCTTTCTCTCTGTTGTTAACCTACTGAAAAACGGTACTTTTGGTCGGGGCTGGAATTTTCCATGCTTGCTTTGCCCAGAGGTGTTTTTTTTTTAAGCTCTAACAAACGCAGAGAACATTATCCCCGTGCAGATCACGGTGAAGAGCAGATGTTATCTAACACACCTCTTGCTGGGGTATCGAACTGACAGAGCGCTGAGAAATGACACCACTCCGGCGCAGGCAGGGCTTCGCTCTTCCTTTTGCTGCTTGCCGTAGCCACAAGCCCTTCCTCTGCGTGCGAGGCTTGGACAAATTACTGTTTGACAGGAGCCTCCCGCGAGAGGAGGGGGTCGTGCAGGATCCTCCGGGATCGGGTTTGCTCTGCCATTCCACCACAAGGAATTCCACCGCCTTCTGCGCTCTGAGCGTGGTCTCTCCCCGGTTTCCGTCGCCTGCGTGCCGCGGTGCTGGGATGAGGAGGGGGCGGCCTCTGGCTGGGTGGGACACCGGGTGAGGTGTCTGGGTCTGAGTGGCAGAGGAGTTTGTGTGCTGCGGTGTGCAGCTCTTCCTTCTCTGACCATACAGAAGCCTGTATTGAAAAGAGGAGTTGTTTTCCAGCTGTGTGTTTTCTCAGAAACCAAAAACTAGAAAGAGGGAAGAAACCTGTAAAATTAAACTTTCTGGGGTTTAGAACACGTGTGTGTAGCCACACCGTTACAGCAGCGTTGCCTTTTCCCTCGTGTCCTGCCCCCGTGCCCTCAGAGAAAGGTGGGGTTGGGATGTGGTGTCAGTTCCTTGCACAGGAGTTAGAACCCCGTCGCCCTGCAGCAGGAGGGTTTGCTCCCCTCGCAGCGTCGGTCCGTGGCGCTTGGGAAGTGCTTCTGGAGGGAGCTGGAGCACACAGGTGGGAGCTGGGAGGGGTAACTGTGCTCAGAGCTGCTCCTGGGCAGCCACACCACATCAGCCTCTCCCGCGGAGAAATGGCTGCTCCTGCTTCGCAAACGTGAATTCATGTTAACACAAAACTGCTGCCACTCAGAGTTCTCTTAAAGCGCTTCTCCAGTCCCTTTTGTGCTGCCATGTGTCTTAAATTTCGGTCGCTACTGCCAGTGAGATGAGGAGAATTGATACTGACGATTCAGATACACGCACAAAAATAGTGTTCTGGGGAATGTTAGCTCGTACTGCTCGGAGCAGTGGGAGTGCGGAGCCTTCTCAGCGCTCCTTCTCTTGCTCTTCGATGCTAATTGTTCTCATGTCTACAAACACTTTGTTGGTGTTCACCCGTCGGGCAAGGAGATAATAGTCTAATGTGCTGGAAAGTATCTGCAGTTTAATCACTTATTCGTGTCGTCATCAAATCACGGGCTGCATTTTGTTTTATTGGTTCATGGATTTTCCTTTATCGTGTTTATCGTAAAACTTCTGCCCTTGCATTATTAAACAGCAAAACTCCGTAGTAATGTTTTGGTGGTTAAAAGCCATCAAACGTGTACGCTGCTTTTCTGACATCTTGGTGTTTGTCTAATTTTGGAGGCAGCAGCTGATGCAGGAGCCTTTCTTGTCCTTTATTGGTGTGAAGTGTTCTAGCAAGATGTCAGTTTGCACGCTATTCCAATTAGCCAGTTCGTTAGTGTCGTGTTACTGCCTGGTATCAAAGTGCTGGAAATCTGTCTGGGATGGCTGTTACTCATAACTCACGCTCCCAGAGCATCAGTGGCAGCTTTAACCAAGCAATTCCTGTCTTTTCTTAGATACCTTTTCCCAAAAACTGCCTTCGTAGTTACAACTTGGAAACACAGTTTTGTTCCTTCAGGTGTGTTTTGCATTAATTCGTTTCCCTCCCCACCTGGGTATCTGACTGCCCAGAACTGCATCCTCTACATCCTTCCCGTTGGCATCGTGTGGCACCACAAGCCTTGATCTGGCTGGGTGTGTCTGTGTCACTCTGTTGCCAAATCCACGACTTTATTTCCTTTTTTTGCTTGGAAGTTGTTTCTTTGGAGATCACAGTGGTAGCATTCCCTTGAGTCATGGCTCATCCTGAAGGATACTCCGCCTGCAGATTTGCTGGCTGGCTCAGGCCCTTTACGGTGCGGTGGTGGTGGATGACGGCCCAGCCGTGTCAGGGCTCACGGCGTGGGCACAAGGGCAGCGTTGTACCTGGTTCACTCTCTACAGCTCCCTGAAAGGTGGCTGTAGTCGGGTGGGGCTTGGTCTCTTTCTCCAGGCAACAACTGACAGAACGAGAGGACACTGTCTGAAGCTGCGCCAGGGGAAGTAGAGGTTGGATATTAGGAAGAAACTTTTACAGAAAGAGTGATAAAGTACTGGAATGGTCTGCCTGGGGAGGTGGTGGAATCACCATCCCTGGATGTGTTTAAAAAGAGATTGGATGTGGCGCTCGGTGCCATGGTTTAGTTTAGTTGAGGTGTTGGGGCATGGGTTGGACTCGATGATCTTGAAGGTCTCTTCCAACCTGGTGATTCTGTGATTCTGTGGTGGATGCCTTTGGACACACAGGCTTGCCTTACATTCATCATACCAGCCCTCACACAGATTTATGGCGACTAAAAGTGCTCGGGCTGTGTGTTTACGTCGTGTCGGAGAGCATCTTTGCGTACTGGCTGCTGGAAAGCCGTGTGGTTGGAAATAGAGCAGCTCAGCTGGAAGGGACCCACAAGGATCGTGTGCTGATGATCGTTTGAAGTGCTCTGAGGTGACACAAGGCTGTCTTCTGAGCAGTTTGGGCCAAAAGATGGCAATTCTCTCTCTGCCTTGCTGCYTAAAGGCTTCCTGAGCCCCAAGCGTGCCACAGTAGCATGTGTAAAACCTTTTGTTCTTTGATTTTGACTTCACAGACTGATTGGATTTCCATCAGAAGGGTGCATGCAGTTGAAAATCCATCTTGGATTCCTCCCTCTGGTGTGTCCGTGTGTGCTGTGCATTCTCCTGTCGTGTTTGTCAGCCTTCCCCACCAGCACCCTGGACCTGCAGCACCGTGTTGTGCGTCTGGAACCTCATTTCTGAGCTGCCCTGCTGGACTGCTGCCCTTTCTCCATCACAAGCTTTCCAGAGGGCCACTGCAGCCCTTACACCTGCAGGAACTATTTCTCCAGTTGTGCCAAGGCTGTGCTATATATTTTAACTTTTTTTTTTTTTTTTCCCCTTAAGCACAGCACTCAGCATCTTAGTTCTTACAAACAAAGAGTTAGTGATCCCTCCTGGTCACACTCCTTCTCACATGATTTTCCCTGTCAACAGCGAAGTCTCTCACGAGTCTCAAGTGGTCTCACGTTTGGAAAATACCTAGTTTGCTGTAGGAAGTTAAGGAGTAACATCCGTGTGCTAGCACAGTGACGTGGGGGGGGGGGGTGTTGGCCTTCTGCCTGTATCTTAAAGTAATTATCCAGTGGCATTTGGACTGTCGCATTTTTAGACGGAGTTTCTTGGTGAACCCGATCCGCGCGCAGCTGCGATTGAACAGGGCTGTGTGTGGTGTCAGTGCCGGGCCTGGATTAGCCCTCTTGCCCAGGCTATGGGACTGCTGATTGCCTGGATCATATTCCTGTGGGTTACGTCCCTGACTTCCAGCTCCATCCATAACCACCCGGTCTGGCTGTTGTTTTCTTGCTTGAGGTTGATGGTTCTCCCCAAATTGCAAAGTGTGGCTTTTTTGGGAGGCGAGGGGGAAGATAAACCACTTCTGAGTGTGAAAAGTATTCATTTAAGGTTGCTTTCAATGTGTAGAAAAGGATGTGAGATTTTTTTAAGGATCTGGATTTGAAACTTCAAAGCAAATCTCAACCAGATCGCAGTACTGAAAATGGGAATTGTTTGGACGAAGGGAGTTTTCAGCTAAGTTTTAAGATTTGCGTGGCTGAATGACCAGAGCACTTTGACAGGGGTTTAGTAAGGTTTTGGGGATTTTTAGCAGCCTCTGCCCTTATGCCTCAGAGGAGCTTCTGCACAGCTGTGGTAACACCTCCATAAAAGCAAGGAAATGAAATCTGTGTGGGTTTTTTTTCTAACCATGAAAATCAGAAAGACTTTTGTCTCTTTCTAAAACCCTCGTACCTTCTTCAGGCTACGTCTGTGTGTGTCTGCCTCTGTCTGTGTGCCTGCCTGTTGTTTTGTAGAGGAATGTTGAACTGAAACGTACCTCAGCAACTCGCGGGCCTCAAGTGAGGCCGTCCAAGTGATCCTATCTCTTAAATACTTAATTTGCTGCCTGAAGAGTTTCTGCGAATGTTTGGAAGCCGTGTTTTTCTTACCCAAAAACACAGCTTCCAAACATTCGCAGCAACATGTACCCATGTTTTCTTGGCACGTCAAAGTGCTCGTTCTTAGGCTGTGCTAGCCTATATTACTGTCTTGCTGGTGCAGCTGAGGAGATACGGGCACACAAGATGGAATATTAAATTTCTGTTCCATAAATGCGTTGTTTACCCCTTTATCTGCGTTTTGTACATTGCCTGGTGTTTTCCAGTCGATCAGGAACACCTTGTGTTCCCAGAAGGGAATGCCCTTCTGGAGCTTGTGCAGAAGATGCTGAGTGTGAAACCTTGTCTCTGTTATCTGGTCACACCACTAAGATAATCACTGTTTGGAGAGAGAATGTCCCAGCTGATCCGAAAACACTGGGACAGTCTGGGTCAGTGTGGGGCTTGTTTTGCATTCCTGCCCCTAAGACAAGTATAAGTAGAGTGAGGGCAGCAGCCTGGCAGCTCAGTAGAGCTCCTTCTCCCACCCAGGTAAGCCAACGCTGTGTTTGATTTGGGTTCTGTAGGGCAGCATGCTGGTAGAGAAGCTTGCCTTTTTAAAACCTCTTTGTCCTGTTCAGGTAACCATTTCTGGCAGGATTATCCACAGGCATTAAAACGAGGCATGTGGCACCAGCGTTGTATTTTCAATTTTAGACAGCTGCTTCGTGTTTTGCATTTTATTGCCTGGGCTGAAGAGACGCATCTCCCTTCAGCGAGGCAGCCGTGGGGGAGCGGAGTGTGTGCAAGAGTAATGGTGTTTGTTCACGTCTGCATCTGTCTGGAAGGAGCAGTTTTAGTTAGCAGTCGGCTGTGGGTTCTCTGAGATACCAGTTTGCTGCAGATCGTCAAAGGCGATTTTAATTACCTGGCAATCTAAACTGCTTTTGTCTTTCAGATTTATCTCCCCTTCGGAGGTTCTTGTTCTTGTCCTGGTGCTTAGGTTACCTGGAACACCAGTTGTTGTCTGCTTGTTCTGTGATGTACTTGTTAATTCTTAGTTAATGAAATCAATTACTTCATGTAGCATAGAATCATAGACTTGTTAAGGTTGGGACAGACCTTTAAAACCATTGAGCCTGAATATAACCAGGTGCTTCTCTGTGGCTTTGTGACTTGTGTTTTACATTAGCTTGTCCCTGCCTTTTTGGTGTGTCCCGCTTGCATCCCACTAGAGCAAAAGGGAGAGAAATTCCCTTTTGTTGTGCGGTGGCTGAGGCTGGAGCCTGTGCTGTCTCCTGCCGCTGCTCTCCTCACGTTCCGTGTCTCCTCCTTGTGCCCCTTTGCCCAGAGCGCTCTCTCGCTTTCCGTGTCCGTGGAGTTCGCGGCTGTAAGGAGCCGAGCTCCCTGCTGCCGGTGCTCGCCGCCGAGCGTTGTGCTGTGCCTGCAGGCTGCAGCCGCGGCGGGGCTGGCTCTCCCTCGCTGTGCGGGGCTCCCACGGGGCAGGCGTTCGGCTGGCCCCGGCGCCGTGCGGAGCACCCGGCACGCCGTGCCCGCCGGAGCCTGCCCGGGCTGCCGCGTCCGCTGCTGCTCGCACACGGGCAGCGAGCGGGCTGAGAAGGTGCTGAGGCACCTCTCCAATGTGTGACTGGGTGAAACGTGGGCTCCTCGAGCTAGTTCGTGGGAAGCTACATTTGCAGAATGTGAAAGCTTGGCTTGCCTGTACAATGCACTGACGGTTCTGGTGCTTCTGGAGCAATGTGCCGCAGCGTTTATCGATACTGATGCCCGCTGCCCTCACCCCTCTTTGCAGGGCTCCGGGACTGACAGCATTCCTGTCGAGGGGACTCCTGAATTGCCGTGCGGTCACGCAGCAGCAGCACCCAAAACCCTGAACAAGTGGCCCGGCTTTCAGAAGTGCTGAGCAGTCAGAAGCTCCTGTTGAGCACAGTGGCAGCTGAGGGGTGACTCAACATTTCTGAGGATCATTCCACTCAAATAAGGTTTTATTTGCTTGATCTGAATCTTCTGAATGTCAGCAAACAAAATTCTCATTTATGGTTTTAGGATTGTAGGAGATAAAGCTGCGTGTCTAATTTAAATCATCTATTTGAAGCTCTTTTAGCTAATAGCTTTATCAGGGCATTTATTGCGATTACTTATGCATATCTATCTGGGATGCTGTTTTGTATTTAAGGAAAATGATGTTCTATTCTGTTTTAGCTGGCAGGCTTTTACAGATTAGTGTGAGTTGCCATAGAGAATGACTGGCAGGTTAAGCTTAACTTTTGAAAGGGGCTTATAGAATTGGAGCACAAAAAAACCCAGCATTGAGGGAGAAATTTTAATAGCTAGGTAAAATCTGTGATCCTACTCGAGTGTAGAGGTAATTGTTTTCCTTTGGGAGGAATTAGTTGCAGAAGCATCCTCACAAAAGAAGAAAAGGCTCGGAAATGGGAGGGAGGGGGAGGGATTTGCACCGTGTATTTTTTCAAGTACACCAAAGCGTGAGGTATTCAAGTTAAAATTGTCAAAAATGTCAAATAAGGAAGAGTTTGTTTCCTTTTAAAATTGTGCTGGATGTGCCTAACAGCATTCGTTTTACAGGGAGGGGAGCCACGCGTCCACGCTGTGTGATGCCATAACTTTCTAAATTAACATCCCGCTCTTATTTTTGTGCAACACATTTGTTTCCAATAAATAACTGCTACTTCAGTGCCTCTAATAACATGGAGAATTCCAGTGCCCCTAACAGGTCTTTGACTGGATGTGTTCTTCAGATAATGAGAACAAACATTTTTTTCTTTAATGATTGAAATCACATATATTTTATTTACATTGCTGAGAACAACATAGTAGTTTCAAAAAGGCTTATATTTTAAGCTTACTTGGAGAATGTAAATGTAGTAAAATCACTTATATGTATTTGCTGCCAGTTTCTTAAGAAGGTCAGGCTGCATAGTTCATAGAATGGTGTTAGTGAAGCCAGAGCTGCTTGAAGAACCAGAGCAGCTTTTTGACAACATTAGACTCCTTTTCTGTGACTGCACAAAACCTGCTGTCCTATGTTTCTGGATAAAGCAAGATAAAGTGTAATAATTGGTTCATTCAGAATCAAGAAAATCAGGCCGGCTATAATTTGCGGATTAAAGGAAACTTAAAAAGGATCGTGTCTGATGGCTTTGAGAATGACTTCATGACTAGAAACCACTGCAGGTTCTTAACAAATGGAGTTTAAAGGCTAAGTGTGTTAGGAGGGACTTGGTCTTGAGCTTATATTTAGTGTAACTAAGACAGTTCTGTTTGAGACAATTCATAAGTGCTTTTTTAGTGACTTCAGTCAATTTGTCTTCATCCAGAAGAAGCTGGATCCAAACAAGACAAATGTGCCAGTTGAGGTTTTCATATCTAAAGATATGCACAATACTAATTTACATAAATGTGTATTAAGTTAATGGCCAGGTACAATTTTTGCCTTTCTAATTAGCAAAGAGAAATAGAATTGGTCAGAGGTCAGAACATAGCTGAACTATTTGAACAGGATTATTAAATGAAGATGACAGATGATTCTGGTGTGTATTCATGCTTATTCACTATTCACATTTTGTTTAAATCAATGCCACTTGATTCCCAGCCAGTATTTTCACTTGTTTACATCCTGCCATTATAAAACATAGGAAATCATTGTTACTGTTCTTCTTTTCCTGATTCATTTAATGATCCCTACCTTTCTGTATGTACATACTATGTGTACATATATATAAACTATAATCTTTATTTAAATATTGTTACTAGGGGAAGAATAAATCTTACATCTAAAACTGTGCAAACAGCCTCTTAGACGTGTTTTAGCTATCATGGGACAAGCAATGCAGTTTTTTCATGTGCTTTTAATATCCTGCACTTGAAAATAAAAGAAGCACAAAGGCACAGACTTCCTTAGAAACATGATCTGCAATGTTAAAAATAAATCTAATGTAGATATTTTTCCCTCCTAGGTTTTACCAAGAGACAGTACATCTAACACTTAACTTGGATCATCTCTTGTTCATCAGCTTGAAAATCATAACAGCCCCCAAAACTGACATTTGATCTGAAAGAAAAAGCTGTGACAAATGGACAATATGTCTATTACTAACACGCCAACAAGTAACGATGCTTGTCTGAGCATTGTTCACAGCTTGATGTGCCATCGACAAGGTGGAGAGAGYGAAACTTTTGCAAAACGCGCAATTGAAAGTTTAGTTAAAAAGCTAAAGGAGAAAAAAGATGAATTGGATTCTTTGATTACAGCTATAACCACAAATGGAGCTCATCCTAGCAAGTGTGTTACAATACAGAGAACRCTGGATGGGAGGCTTCAGGTTAGTACAAGTGAAAATCAGATGTTTTCCTCCTAGTGAAGCTGGAGCAAAAGTGAGTGACACAGGATCCTAGAGTGTTGAGGAAGAGTAGCTCTTCTCTTGCATCTACCCTCACCCGCGTTTGTAGGCATGTTTTATGGCTGGAGCTCTGGACTGCTGCAGTAGTTTTTTGTTTGGTTTTTTTTTCCAAAAGGAGCAGAAGGCATTGGATCAGCTGTTCTAAATGAGTATGTATGTGTGTGGCAGTAAAAAGCAGGGTCATGTAACAAATTCGGCTGTTTATCCTGGTATTTTTACTACAAGCTTCTGTTAGCTCTGTGTTGGTCAGAAGTATAAAGACAGACCTATTCTAAGAAGGTACTCCAAGGAGTCTGCACTGAGGATTTATGTTAGCCTTATATTGTCAGTACTCAGTACCTGTATAGCTTGGGTTGCAATTTCCTTGTTCCAGGACAGATGTCATGTTTGCTGGCTAGCTTTCTGTCTACCCTAGAAGCATTTTTTTAATTTTTATTTTTTCATTATAATGGATTGGCATTCTTCTACTTGTAAATTCCTTATAGTGTAGCTTAGTGCTTCGTTCCTCTTCTGGGGCAAAGCTCCTTAGTCATCCATGGTGGGGAAGGTGACCATACATACTACCTTAAGCACAAATTCTGCTTCTGCCATTTTGTGTCCAGTATTTTTTTACTTAAGAATCACAGTCTTGACTTAACTGTGGCAAAACCCTAATAGAAGCTTCTTTCTGTTGGGCACAGAACTTGGGTAAACTGTACATCACCATTTTTTTTCCATATTTTGATGATGGAGAGAGGTTGTGTTGTTGTTTGTCCTCTTCCAGCTTTGCTCCTCACTAAGTAAAATGAAATATGTTGCTACTTTCCCAATCAACTTGTGTGTCTAACTTTTTAGGTGGCTGGTCGCAAGGGATTCCCTCATGTGATTTACGCCCGTCTTTGGAGGTGGCCTGATCTTCATAAAAATGAACTCAAGCATGTTAAATAYTGTCAGTATGCTTTTGACTTAAAATGTGACAGTGTCTGTGTAAATCCTTACCATTATGAGCGTGTAGTATCGCCTGGCATTGGTAAGTAGACTCTTGATTTAAAATGGAACAGTGGAAATAAAATGTAAAATGTTTTCCCTTTGAATGTAGAAAATACAGGCCTAAATTAGAAACATTAACTTTTAATGATCTAATTATAAATTACTCTCATATACTCTTGTCCATCTTCTTAATGGAATTATTATTTTATTCCAAATTTAAAAGAACAATTTGTGGCTTTTGTTTAAGCCTTTCTGTTGGCTCTGCACACAGTTCTTGCAGTTAATGTGTATCCTAGGAATAATTTAGCATTGAGACTTGTGTTGAGATAGAGAGGGTATAATATGTAGAGTCTGTAGTACCAATTTGTAAAGTTTATAAACAATGTTCAAACGTTGTTGAAGATCTCTGAATATAATTTTCTACACCCCCTTTTCTTTTTCTTCTTTTTAAAGATCTCTCGGGACTGACACTACAGAGTTCTGGTAAGTAGTTCTGTTTACTATTGCATTTCTATGAGCGCAAACTGTGTTAAATTCTTCAGTATGTACAGTTTATTTCGTTGTATCTCCTTGGGAAGGAGTATAGAGAGTAGATGAAAATGCATTTTTCTCTCTGGTTTTGGAAAAACCAGCTATGTAGCATATAAGAGGCATGATAAATTCTTTAAATTGAGGCTTCAGCTGAGCTTGTCAGTATATTCTGTTTTCATTGCTCACAACTTATAAGCCCCACAAAAAAACCCCAAACAAGAAAACTCACCATTGAATGCTGCTAATTAATAAAAAAACCCAGACACCCAAAACCGTGTGCACCTGTATGATATGCTGATTAATTGAATTAGGAATAGATGCTTATGATGTAATAAGTAGTTTAACAAGAAAATAGTATAAGTTCTGTTAATATGCAATTGAATGAAGGAGTCTAATATTCTTGCTGTCTCTGAAACTTGGGAGAAATTGGACATTAAATCTCCAATTATCATTATTCAGAAATTATGAGATTGTGCAGCTGGTAACTGCTTTATTTCAAAACTGAATTTTTTTTTCCTTCAGGAAGAAATTCATAGAGAAATTTGGGTTACCCAATATTTTTAGCAAAGACAACTTAAAAAAAAAACCCCAACCCACCCAACAAACTGTTAACTTAACAAGCTTTATCTTGTTTGCTCATATCTGCTAATTGTTACATGTCTTCTGAAAAAATGATCCTTTTGTACAGAATCAAAGCTTACTAGCCAGCAGTTAAATACATAAATGTTTTCATGTCATGCTACTGTTTTTGCAGCAGGAAACAAAAAAATTACTGTCAGATTTTAATATATTTAAGTCTGCTTTAAAAATGAGCATGGGAGCTAATGTAGTGTTATTTAAAGATGCTTAATAGGATATATAGAAATAAATTCTTGTAGTGGTAATGGTAGTAATTTCCTTACACTGTATGTGGAATATTCTGAATTAGTGGCTACATTATTAAATATGGAGTAGCGGTGTATTGTCTTTGAATGTGAATTTGATGTTTCTAGTCAATTTGGATGGGAGTTGCTTAAAATTATTTAAGGGATGCATGAAGTTTTTTATGTACTGTGTTAATGAATTATTTTTCATAGGAGCTTTATTTATGTTCTTATTTGTATACTAAGAATCGGTTTGTTAACTACTACATTAACATATATTTAGGTGCTTGACAAAAAGCATGTTCTTCCCTTTTATTAGCCGTGTCCAATCACACAGTGATGGACTAGAAAACAAAATGCTATTGGAGTCTACTATTGTGGGACTAAACTGCTTGTTTGATAGCAGTAAGCAAAATAAACAGTTTGCTAGATTTTGGCCAAACCGGCACACTATTCAGTTATGCTTCAAAATTTCTTGCTGCTGGCTCGAAGTGTTTATTTGTAATTTAGTGGAGTGCTTTAGCAATGTTTATATAGGTTAAATTCTCCCCCCACTAGTTTTAATGGCATTGTTATTGCTTGAATGTAGTAGCACAATTTGTAGTTAAATCCTGAAAATAGATTTGCTTTGCATGTTTAACTGTTTGTTTCTTCACAGCTCCATCAAGTATGTTGGTGAAAGATGAATATGTTCATGACTATGAGGGGCAGCCATCATTGTCTTCTGCTGAAGGCCATTCAGTCCAAACCATTCAGCATCCACCAAGTAACAGGGCATCTACAGAGCCTTATAGCACCCCAGCCATGTTAGCTCCTACTGAGGCTAGCACTACCAGCACCACTAATTTTCCCAACATTCCTGTGGCTTCAACAAGTAAGATCGAGATTATATGAAATACTAAACTCTGAAAATGTGAAAGCTCAAAGATAACCACTGATTTTTGACAAAGTAGATCTTGTATTGGAACTGTGCTGCTGCCACACTACACTGGTAAAAGTGTGTGGCAATATGATCTAGGCAGTCTCGTAAGCATTAACATAAGGTTTTAACTTGGAGCATAATTTGAGTAACTTTTCCTGGTGGCCCAGTCTTTTTTCAATGAGACTGACACTACATGACTGTTACAAGACTCTTGAATATGCCAAAGGTTCAGTAACACAATGTTAAAACAATTGGCCAGTAACAAAATATTATGGCTATTATTTGATTAATTGTTGTAGAAATGGAAGAATTTTATTATTTTATCACAACAGCAAATGGGACAACAGATATGCTGTAAGGTAGCAGTATCAAGATGTTTAAGGCAATTCTTTAGTGTTCCACAATTAACAAAATGTATCTTCCAGTTGTAACTTGATTCTTTTTATAATGGCCCACTGTACTACCAAAGTGACAACCCTAATTAATATTTTCATGAGTCAGTGGAAGTGCTGCGTTGAAGTTTTTTGTTACTTTTTTGTGTGTATTTGGTACAAGTGGAAGAGTCTGGTTTGCCAACACCAAACTTCTCATTTCACTCCAGCAGGACAGTAAAGCATTATGTGCGCAGTGTCCTGCAGCCCTAATGTAGGGAAACCATGAAGTTTGGAGAGGTTTCACATACTCATTGTCACTTTAATATCAAAGATGTATGAATATGATGGATTTCATATTATCAAATTTGAATTATGGTGGAATTATGTTTTTATAATGTCTTGATTAGCTGACAACTTTTTTGTTAAAGCTAATGATGGTTTTGCCAAGCTGAGATGTGATGTCTGTATTTGTCTCCAACAGAGAAAAAAGGATAGGCAGTTTAACTGTATTGCCTTTGTACAACAGTTTATTGTCAATAACTTTTTCTCATCAGTATTATAATTGTTGGAGCCAAGTGGACAAGAAAAAAAGGCTCATTTTTAGGTTTTAGTTCAAGTTCTCAATGTATTAAATTCTGCTAGCCCACATCAGTTTGAGAGTGCAAGTGCACTTGTGAAACTGCTGATCAGTTTAGTGTTAATGGCTGAGCTGAAGTCTTTTAAAATCAAATTCTGTTAACCTGTTCTGAAATATCTGTAGTTTTACTTTAAAGCTTAGATAATTCTTGAAATACTTACTTGGGAGGAAAAAAGCCCAGCAACTTTCTCAGGAAGGAATCCAGTTATGTATGCAGCTCTATTCAAGAACTATTTATAAAAATAAAATACTGCTCAGTATGTTTTGGATGAACACAAATGAGTGTTCTCCTTAGGAACAGTAGTTATAACATGCTGAAAATAAACAACTTATTGGACCTGCTGCTGGCCTGTTTGGATTCACACCAAATCTACTCCAGCTATGTTATTCAGTAAAAACTGACATTTCTTCTTTCCTTTCAAACTGAAAAATGAGATGTGAACAAAACAAAGATACACTTGATAAACATGGTTCTTTGCATACTTTTACTTCTTAAAATATTAAGGGCGTCGGAGTAAAAATTAGTTGATGCAGAGCATCTTGCTTCAAGTTTTCCTAAGACACTCTGGTGGATGGAAAAAAATACTGAAACCAAATTTGTAGGAACTGTGTATTGCAGTGCCCTTAGTKGGGTGTATTTTCCTACCCAGTAGTGCTGAGCTCTTCTTAAAATTTTGCAACGTTCACGAATAGGTAGTGTGTTCTTTTACCAGGTCAACCTACCAGTATATTGACAGGTAGCCATAGTGATGGACTCTTACAGATTGCTTCAGGGCCTCAGCCAGGAACTCAGCAGAATGGGTTTACAGCTCAGCCAGCTACTTATCATCACAGTGAGTATATACATATGTGCACTCTTTTTAGTTTTCTAAAACCAGTTTCCAAATGTCAGGAGAAATAGAGGATTAGAAGTGAGATGCAGAAAAAAAATCCCTTTAAAACCAACCACTCCTTTCTTTTTCTAGATAGTACTACAACTTGGACTGGAAGTCGGACAGCAGCCTACACACCTACCATACCTCACCACCAGAATGGCCATCTTCAACATCATCCACCTATGCATCCTGGGCATTACTGTAAGTAGTGCAGATTTCCAGATCACTTAATTTTCAATTTTATTGAATGGTGGGGGTTCATTTGTGATTACTGTTTGCCCCCAAATCTTTTTTTTTTTTTTAATATTACAGACCTACCATTACTGTGTTTAGTATTTTCTGACAGTTAAGTATAAAAGCCTGATGGACTTTGTTAAAGCAGCAGAGATTAGAAACTCAGATAGCTATAGTGATACCATCTATATTATACGTGTCTTACTATACCTAACAAAACTAGCATTTCCTTTCTAAACCTCTGTTTTGAAGGCTTTGCAATCCTTTACTAAATATTTCCTTTGCAGAAAAGGAAGTTGATTCAGAATGTGTTGTTTGCATATTTTTCTTTCAAAACTTGGAAGTTCTTGGCTGTTTTTATTTTCTGGAAATTTTGAAGTCATACTAAGCTTTGGAAGACGTGTGCCCGTGCACATGTGCCTGTTCAAAAGAACTTGGTGAAACCTTGTGCAGTAAATTGTTGTCAGTTCATGAGTGCATTAGCACACAAACTTCAAAATCTTTTTCAGCTATGAAATAGGACAACAATCTATTATTTTATTGTACAGGAGATGGGATGGGGGAAAAAAAGTGGTCAAGCTTCTGTTGTAGGGGTCTAGCACAGTAAATGCACTCTTAAGAGTGTAGTGGAAAAAACAACTCCCACACAAATAAAAGATTTCTAAGTTTTGTAGCAAAAAGCTAGAACAGTTCTTTATTTTTTAAATGTTCCCTGTATTACAATATATAGTATATATTCTATATTAGAATATATAATATGTATTCTGATACAGATCACCTGTATGCAGCAGGCGTTGTTAGCGGAGGGGAGAACGTACTGTGAGTTAACCTTAGAATGACTTTTCAGCCTGTCTCTATCAATAAAACCGTAGTTCAGACACAGTTACTAAGATTCATTCCTCCATTCTGTTAGGATCCCACTTCATTTGTCATGTTGTTTGTCAGGAATAGCAGGATGTAAAAAGCACTAGTGGTGCTGTAGATGCGCTATAAATGTTTTTCAGTGCATGTGTCTTTCCAGAATTACTATTTGTGAGTGGCTGGTGATGCCACATTGAGCTTTTCTTGGCTGCTGCCATTTGTCACTTGAGGGAGCCGTGTGTTTTGACACCTCCCGACACTGTGCCTGCTCTGACATCTTGTTGCAAAAGCTGCTGTTGCTTATAATCCTATGTTTGAGTCTTTCCTCCCTGTTCTCTGCTGCCTCTGGGGGACCCAGTTCATCAGGGGGGGAGAATAATCTGGTTCCAAGGTGGTATTCAGTTTATTGCTCTTTAGAAAATAGGTTCTCCGGGGCTTTTTTCCATCTTCAGTGGTTGTTTCTGGTGATCCAGTCCACAGCATGCTGGACAACTTGTTTTGTGATTGATGGAGCTAGTGAAGGGTGGTTTCACAGGAAAGCATTTTAGGAAAGAAAACCTTGGTTTTGCTCGTGTAAAACAAACTGCGTGTTTTCTTTTAAAGGGCCAGTTCACAATGAACTTGCATTCCAGCCTCCTATATCAAATCATCCTGGTGAGTAAAATCTAACATGTAATGCTAATATTGTGGAAACTTATAACTTTGTGGTTTGAGTTTGATTTTTTTTTGTATCAAGTACTCTGAAATTCGAGAGATATATATTCCAAAGAAGAGGAAGCATTTTGTGATTAAGTCTTGTTTTGAATTTGGACATCTCTTGGAATGGTGACATAGGCTGTGAACTGAATTTAATTGAGATGCCTAAGTCAAAGATTGCAACCCTCAAGCCCACACTGAGCTGGTGCCTACCCTGAAGGTATCAGAACTCTGAATGTCCTTGATCCTAAACTTTGCACGGTGCCTGCAATTGTACTTTTTGCCTGCTTAGAAATATCACGGAGTTTAGGTCATGCCAAAGTTCTCTTGGATCCATAATCTAGTCCATCATTACAGCCAGATGCCCTGAAAGATAGGTATTGTGCTGCTTAGCATTTTGATGCTGAAATTCCTCATTGGACCTTTGCATAAAGCTTGTTCTTTCCAAGAGTCTTCATTAATGGTAACAGTTCAGGGAGCCAAGGAGGTCTTGTCTTGTGGTACAGGCTAGCTCTCATGTAGGTGCAAGGTGATATTCTGTTTTTAACAACAGCAAGGCTGTTGCCTGCATAGGGAGATCTGCATAGTTGAAAAGCCTAAAAGTTTAACTTGTTTATTCATTGGCTAGTGACTAAATCCATACCAGAAATAAAAATGTTGATAATTGCTGGCTGAACTTAACTGTAGCTGAATTGTATTTCACATTATTTAGTATGTCTCTTTCACCCTATTGATTTCATCCTATTCAGTCCTCAGAGACATGAGTATTTATTTGAAGATAAAAAAACTTAAAGGAATTTAGGCACCTTTGTTTATTGTTTTCTAATAAAACCAGAACAGTTTCTTAAGGCAAATAGGTATATTGTTGGGTGCTGCTGTTTATAATGAATGAGTACCACTTACAGCATAGGAAGAGCTCTTCTTCCTGTTGGCTTATCAGGCTGTTGTGTTTAGGTCCTACTGCACTAAGCATGTCCAGTCATTTCTTGAACACTTTCAGGGATTGTGACTCCACTGCCTCCCTGGACATCCCATTCCAATACTTAACCACCCTTTCAGTGAAGAAATTTTCCCTAATATCCAATCTAAACCTCCCCTGGCGCAACTTGAGGCAATTTCCTCTTGTCCTATCGCTTGTTACTTGGGAGAAGAGACTGACCCCCACCTGTCTAAAACCTCCTTTCAGGTAGTTGTAGAGAGCGAGAAGGTCCTGCCTGAGCCTTTTCTCCAGGCCAAACACCCCCAGCTCCCTCAGCCATTCCTCATAGGACTTGTGCTCCAGACCCTTCACCATCTCTGCTGCCCTTCTCTGGACATGCTCCAGCACCTCAATGTCTTTCTTGCAGTGAGGAGCCCAGAACTGGACACAGGATTTGAGGTGTGGCCTCACCAGTGCYRAGTACAGAGGGACAATCMCTGCCCTGGTCCTGCTGSCCAMACTRTTSCTGATACMGGCCAGGATGCCATTGGCCTTCTTGGCCACCTGGGCACAGGCTGGCTCATGTTCAGCTGGCTGTCAACCAACACCCCAAGGTCCTTTTCTGTCAGACAGCTTTCCAACCATTCCACTCTTCTCTAAGCCTGTAGCACTGCATGGGGTTGTTGTAACTAAAGTGCAGGACCCACCCGGCACTTGGCCTTATTGAACCTCATACCGTTGGCCTTGGCCCATTGATCCAGCCTGTCCAGATCCCTCTGCAGAGCCTTCCTACCCTCCAGCAGATCAACCAACTTAGTGTTGTCTGTGAACTTACTGAGGGTGCACTCGATCCCCTCTTCTAGATCATCAATAAAGATATTAAACAGGGCTGGCCCCAATACTGAGCCCTGGGGAGCCCCACTAGTCACTGGCTGCCAAGTGAATGTGGCATCATTTACCACCATGCTCAGGGCCCAGCCATCCAGCCAGTTTTTAACCCAGTGAGGAGTGTACCTGTCCAAGCCATGGGCTGCCAGCTTTTCTGGGAGTATGCTATGGGAGACAGTATCAAAGGCTTTGCTGAAGTCCAGGTAAACATAGTAGCTTCTTCCAACTACCATCTTTCTTTTGTAGATAATTTTTTAAATAGTGTGAGTTAAAAGGCACCACTTGGCTATTAAAACATACCATTTTGTTATGCTCCCTTGCTTAATACTTCCTTGGTTTAGCTCATACCTGACTTTGTGTGCAGACAAGGTCACTATGTGATCTTTCTTTGTTCCCCCATTGCCCTACTTTGCAAATCTGGTTTGCTTTGCAGGGAGGATAGAGAAAACTGACTTCACTTAGGATAGGAGGTAATTACTCCTATCTTAAGCCAGATCTGTTTCAAAGTTAGTTTCTGCTAGCCTAGCCATGAATAGGCATATATGTATTACTTCTTTATGCTAAAGCTATAGTCATAAAGTGCAGGAATGCACATGTTTTACAAAATCTTACTGGAATTATAAACTGTACAAAGATTTGTAAGATCTACAAAAAACCCTAGCATTGTGTTGCGTCCCACCCCTACATGGAAGGGAGCACCCAAGGTTTGTAGATGCCTGTGATCAAAAAAGAATGGCAAAAGCCAAAAGGGTCCGAAAAAACCCTCACAAAGTTTTATTAGTAAACTATGCACTCCTCATGGAAATTGGTATATCTTTTTCCCCTTAATAATGATGATGATGCTAATAATAATAATAGAATAAAAATAAAGAGGGGAGAAAAATAGAAAAATGAAAGGGGGATCAGAAAGAGAGGAAAGGGGATCACCAGTCCTGGGTTCAGCATCAGTACAGATGACAGGGTGTCCTGGAGATGCCACCCAGGCTCTGTGGGGGTACCTTCTTATAGGTAATTTTTCCCTGCCCTGGGATTAAGTTTTTCCCTCTTCATGTAAGTGAGTTAGCATGTGCAGTCTGTTCTTCTGGACCTTTCTGGAAATGGGTCGGGGGGCTTTGAAGTTCCTTTGGTGGTCTCGATCCCCCTCTATTGGTCTAGCCTGCTCCTTGATGTCGCTGTTGCCAGCCGGAGAGTAAGAAAGACTCAGAGACAGGAATGCAGTCAAGAGAATGGAATGGAATTATTTAATTAACAAAGGACGGGTTTTTATGTGTTTAAGTTCCTTTAGTGTTTACCTAAATGGCAAGAGGTTATTGGACTTCTAGCTGACTACCTACCAGAGTGATTGGTCAATTCTCACATCGTTCATTTCCCTAGTCGAAATCATAACAATTCTATTTGCAGGTGCAAGATAGCAGACTCGGTTTACAGAAACCTTATCATGTTTTGCATAGTTTAGCATGAGAAAGAGCTCTCATGAACTGCTGCTGAGAGCTGAAGGCTTCTCTGCTAAAGCTTTTTAGCATCCGTACCTTGACCCCACTTCTGAGCTTCCGCTGTATGTTGTGTTGTCACCGTGGACTTGAACAGGAAAATTGGCTCCAGAAAGGTGCTGCCATAGTTTCATAAGGCCCTCCTTTCCAGGCACATTATGTTCTAACTTGCCTGCTTGAATGGTCATCCGTGTTTGAGGCATAGCAGTGCATTAACTCCTTACTGCCCAGGCTTCTACACATTGATGTGTGCTTTAATAAAAAAGGCAAGCCCATGTTCATTGTAGTATGTAGTAGTTTTCTGTGCTAGTAGATGTGTCTTTTTCTATCTGAACTTGCTTATGTGAATGTGCACTCAGTCTGAATGACAAATGCAGTTGCAGAAGGCTTAATTGATTGAATGGGTTTGTTGGGTTTTTTTCCATCTTTCAGTCAGTTAATTGTATATATTCTTTAGCTCCAGAATATTGGTGTTCAATCGCATATTTTGAAATGGATGTGCAAGTCGGGGAGACGTTTAAGGTCCCTTCCAGCTGTCCCATTGTCACCGTGGATGGGTATGTGGATCCTTCTGGAGGAGACCGTTTTTGCCTGGGCCAGCTTTCCAACGTGCATAGAACAGAAGCCATTGAGAGGGCAAGGTATTCTGCAGATCCCAAAAGCTCCAGATGTCTGTGGTATTTGAAAATATTTTGGTTTGCCTTCAGTGTGTGCCTCTCTTTTGAAATCACAAGTATGATATGTTTCTTTGAACTGAATTAACTATACCAGAGTAATTTTTCTAGGCTGTTCCTGTAACACATTCAAAATGTGAACTGTGTGACAAAGCCCTTCAGAGCTAAAAAAAAGCATGTTGCTTTTCATTGCTTTCAAAGGCTGTGCCTTCAAGGATAAAATTAGCAACTCATGCCATTATATATGCAAACTGAATATTAGTTCTTCACACTAGAGAGTGATGTGAGAATAACTGCAATATATAGATTTGTCAAAGGAGCAAAGGAAGGTTGATAGAGAGCTAGTTGGATTTTCATTCATTCTCACCATGCACATGCTATGCTTTGATGTGGAACTGAAGCAATCTTTCAATTTTTTTTCCACTCCTTTGAAACAAAAAGGAAGAAAATTATTCCATGTCTTCAGAAATGTTGCATTGTGACAATCAAAACATTAGATTGCTATAACGTGATCCAAACAAACATACCGTTCTGCATTAAAATGTGGCTTTGTATATGTACTTGATTGACTTTCTATTCTAGAATACTTGTGGGATTTTACACTTCTGAACAGAACTGAGTGTGTTTGGTATCCCAACTCTGTATTGTTAATGAGTGTGGTAGTTGCAACTCAAGTATCATTGCTTCTTCATTCTGTGTTTCCCATAGATCTTTACGTGGTATTACAGATGTTTGGGGTTTTTTATTTACAGATTTTGCATAACAAATGCTAACTTACACTTAAGATAATAACTACAATTTCAAGTCCTTGTATGAGCAGAGTGCTGGAGAACTGTTTATGGTTTATTTAGGAAAGGTCTGATTTATAGTATGTATACACAGGTGCATTGGATCTATTTTTCTTTTTAAGGTTGCACATAGGTAAAGGGGTGCAGTTGGAGTGCAAAGGAGAAGGTGATGTGTGGGTTAGATGCCTCAGTGACCATGCGGTCTTCGTTCAGAGTTACTACCTGGATAGAGAAGCAGGGCGTGCACCAGGGGATGCAGTTCACAAGATTTACCCAAGTGCATATATAAAGGTTGGTTTGATGTTCCTAGATGAAAATTGTTGGGGAAATAGCATATATTTGAGTCTTGTAAATGTTAGGGAAGCTATGAGACACTGAAATAAATGTAACTCGGCTTTAAAAAACCCTAAAAATTTCCATTTGACAAGTCACTTAAGGCAACTTTTTAAATTGACTAAACTGAAAGTGTCATCTAGATACTATGAAAGTAACTAATTTTGTATTTTGTCACAAGCAATCTCGATAGCAATTTTTTGTATTTTTAGTCTTACTGGTTTAAATTAATTGCTACTAAAATTTTTAGCATAGGTTATCTGTTTCTGTACTTTCTCTCTCCAAAGCAAGAAAAGTTGGGAAATTATGTATAAAAGCAGTAGAAGTCTAAAGTGTATGTTAAAGTGTGTGTTAGTGTTATGAACGTGAAGTGATCCAGAGGTCACAGAACATTGCACGGAAACAAATTATTTTGAGGATGTTCTTACTTAGATGTGCCTCTGCCAGACTTGAAACTTTATTTAGGACAAGTCACACTTGTAAAAGTACATTTTTTTAATTAAACTGCTTGAAGTTTGCATTGATATTTTTTTTTTTTTAATCCTCAGTTTTGTAGGCAGGTTGCATAATGAAATTGAAAGAAACCCCACCAACCTCTATGTATAAGCTTTCTAGTATGAGAAGAGTTCCTGTGTATATATATTAGTGCTAAGCCTGATCACAAAGATATAAAATACCACCAACCTGAAACCTAGCTGCTGAAACTTCAGACCTGTCAATTATTGGTATTTCTTTTAAATAGACTAGCACATTTCAGTAAAACAGTGAAGAATAAATTCTGACAAAGTTAAGATGGATTTGTTTGCATCTGTTTTTATTTATATGCCTATTTTCTGGAAATACTGGGATTTAAAAGTTAGGATTTTATCAGCCTGTAGTATCCTTCAGACTTTGATCTTGCAGTCAGTCCCACACATGATACTTCTGTAGCCTGCTCAGTTCAGCCAAGTTCTGGTAGTGCCAGTAGCAGTAATGTCATATAAGAAGAGTCTCTAAGAATCAGCTTTAAAGGATTATTTCTGTTAGAAATTAAACTAGTCAGGGGAGGTTTGCTTTTACCCAAGTGTATGGTGAGATTGTACAAGTTGCTTTGGGAGAGCAGAGAGGCCCAGATTATTGGGGCTGGGAGTTGATAAATTATTTTCTTTATTGATTTTGGTAAGTCTAATAGTTCAATATTTTTATTTTTTTAAAGGTGTTTGATTTACGCCAGTGTCATCGTCAGATGCAACAGCAGGCTGCCACGGCCCAAGCTGCTGCTGCTGCTCAAGCTGCAGCAGTAGCAGGAAACATCCCTGGACCAGGATCAGTAGGTGGAATAGCCCCAGCCATTAGTAAGTGCATTAACTTCTTGGTTTCCTTTTTTCCTTACCTGAAAACAAATAACACAGCTTTCCCTCATAACAGCACCCACCCACTACCCCTGCAACAGTACAGATAGACTTGGAATGAAATAGCAGGATTGGGGCAAGGTGGGGCTGGGATGGCATTGTGGTAAGTCTGTATTCATTCACTTTGTACCCATTCCAAGCACCATTTTTCACTCTGTAGTCTTCAGGGAATGTTGGATATGGAAGTGGCTGCTTATTGTACTGCAAGAAGTGTTGCAGTACAACAGAAAGCATGTTATATACAAGGTCAAATAGCATAACTCTATTACTTTAAACAGAGATACTTTTGGCTGCTTGGATCCAAGCTCATAAAAATATTACTCAAAACAATAGGGATTACTCAGCAACCAAATCCTTGACTAGGTTTAGGAAGACTTAAGATTCTTGAAGAGGAAGAAGAGAGTGTGAGGATGGGGTTTTTTTGTGGTTGGGTTTTTGGTTGGTTGGTTGGTTTTTAAGTTATTCTAGGCTGGAGTTTTCTTAGTTACTAAATTCTAGATTCTTGAAATTGTACCTAAGTACTTTTAAAAATGTAAGTACTTACATGTCTCAGGCTGCTTTATGTGCCATAGTGTTTTCCATATTCCTTGTATTGCCAAATGGCTCTTTCCAGCTATCCTACAAATTGCTGGAGGCATCTTGGGGAAATGTGTTTAACTTTTGTCTTAGCCATACTTGGCGATTTGAAGTTTGCCAGCAGTATTCATCTTTTTATTACATGTAAGTAGTATCATTTGTTAATCCAGCTTCCTGCAGGTGGTCAGTCTGATTTCCTATGCTGAAAATGCAGCATTTGGCAAACATCAAGAATAAGTGTATTTTTACTTCTCCATAAGGTTTACATGCATTGTATCATGGAAGACATTGGATGTCATCCTATCTGCTTTATTATAGAGTTTTATATTTCAGCACCCTTCCAAGATTGCAAAATCATGAAAAAAAATTAATTGTAAGAAACACAAATTAATTGCTGCATTCATTATAGCAGAGATCTAGAAATTTGGACTGGCCTTGGCTGTGGTGAGAGGGAATTGTATGTGAAGCAAAAGCCAAGAAAACAGGAATGGCTAAACAAACATGATAAAAGAACATCTCAACACTTACTTGAAACTTCTGTTTAGGTTTGTCAGCTGCTGCTGGAATTGGTGTAGATGACCTTCGACGCTTATGCATACTCAGGATGAGTTTTGTAAAAGGTTGGGGACCTGATTACCCAAGGCAGAGCATCAAAGAGACACCGTGCTGGATTGAAATTCACTTACACCGTGCCCTCCAGCTTCTAGATGAAGTACTTCATACCATGCCTATTGCAGACCCACAGCCTTTAGACTGAGATCCCTCTGCTGCACTGCTGCAGGCCATTATATTGTGAGGATGATGGATTGTAAAATACAGTACTGTTTATAACCCGAAGATATATTTTACTTTTGTTCTACTTAATCTTCTAAAACCAGGTTTTAAAAATGTGTTTGCCGTCTTGCTCTAAGCAGAAAGAAATTAAACATGCAGAATTTGGATTTCAGTTATTTTCAGAACTTAATTGTCATATAGGGCGTAAAGTGAAAGGTAAACGCCTTACAGAGACTTTATAGTATTGGGTTTGTTCCCTTTGAAACTTTCCTTCTCTATTATGGCATCTTGGTGATCAGTCTCACAGGAGCCTTTTGTATGCAGAATATATATTATATATCTATTTATATCTGAAAATTCCTTCTACTAGTTACAAACATTTACCTTGTAGCAACTTTAAAGTTCCAACTGATTTGTGATGTTCTCTTTAGGGAACAATAGTTAACAGAAGGCTTCTTTATTTTATTGACAATCTTGTTATGATTTTTCCAGATTAAAACGTAGAAGCTGCCAAAAAGTGAGGGGATGAGACATATGTTGTTGGCACTGATTAAAAATAGCAAGGAAAAGAAATGTGGCTTTTCCTTCACTAGTTTTTTAAAAAAGATATCTTAGATTTTTATTTATATAGACAGGTGAGCTTTAAAACACTAAAGGAAATGGATACTTTCAGTGCTGGCACTCAAATAACATGAAATATCTAATCTGTAAAGTTGCCACTGAAATTGCATAACAAGCATCTAATGGCAAGAACATATTTTCATAATTACTACTGACTTCTATGATTTTACTCAAGTAAAACTTGGCAGGTATTTTAAAGAAGTTGCATGACTCTTTTTACTTGCATATACCATTAAATCATGTATAATATTGCATCAATATTTAGGACCCAGTTTTTGTATCTGTTCACCGTTTCCACTCAGGGCAAGATGGCAAACTTGTTTTTATAGCTCTTGGTTATTTTAAGCCCTATGCCATCAATGACCGTATCAATTGGCAATGACTTTGTATAGAGAATTTATAGTAAAAAAACCTGCAAATGTATTGACTGTATGACAGATACAATGTGTATGCTTTCTCTCTAGCTAACAGTATAAATAAAACTATGAAAAGCCTGATTTTAATAAATTTAGTTTGCTTATATAATGTAATTCTGCATCTTGAAACCATTGATCTTGAGCAATGGATTCCTTTCCTTTGCAAAACCTGCAGCAGCCAATAGTAGTAGGAATTTTTGTTGGTTTAAATTTGCCAGGAACAAGTCCAATTTTTCTTACTTTCACTGCTTCTCAATAAAAGCGTGTCCTGAGGATATATCTTTTTGGCTGTTTGATGGGGTATAGAGAGAAAGCAGGAATTCATTCTTTTTCAGCATGTGTGTAGGGAGTTGGAGCTTAATTAAACATGCTTAGAAGGACATACACTGGAGTCCTTCAAGCGCTGCAGGTTCGGTCTGCCTGCTGTGCTGTGCTGAGCTGACCTGGCAGCACAGCTGGATTGGTTAACAGAAGTAGAAGTCTTGGAAGAGATTATTCAAAAGCTTTTGGACAAGTTTCTTGCATAGTTCCAAGAATCTGTAGAGGGCTGTGACACACAGTGTTTAGGTATTGCTTCTCCCATATGCTGGAATTCTTATGAAGTCAGCAGTCATTGTTTCTCTTAGGTGTGGAAGTACAGAAGACAGATGACCAGGGAGTGATGGCCAGAAATAGATCCATTTTCTCTGTATTTTCACTAACAGTGCTGTCTTCTTCAGACTAACTTTTAATGAGATCACTTTTTTTTTCTCTTATGTGGCAACTTCTTGATGTATGGAAAAATAGTGTTTGCTTTTCTCAAGGCCTTTAGTTTAAAACCTTTTTCATTTTGCTTTCTCTCCCAAGTGATCTATTTTGTCTGCAAAGCAAGCTGCTTCACAGTCTTGAGGAACACTTTCAGTAGAGGATTCAGACTACATCCTCAGAGAAGCTTATTAACCAGCAGTTTGGTTATGCTTCATCCACAACAGAAACCTTGATTTGGGGGAAGAAATTAAAAGCCTGACTACATGTTCTTCTTGCCAGCCTCCCTATTAGATTGTCTGCCCTGCACCTACTGCTGGGTTCAGGGTGCCTCAGTGTTTGGAAAGTATGTAACCTGACTGATGAATTGCTTATAACAGGCTGTTCGTTTGATTAGGAGTCCATGAGCTTACTCCCTATTTAACTTTGTTGTTTCGCAAGGTGTTTTTCTTGGTGGATGACTGATCTGTATATGACTGCTTCACAGAAAACTTTCTGTACCAGTTGCTTCTGTTTTGATTGTGCCAAACGTTGATAAAATAGTGAAAGATTGCTTCCACCTGTTGGTGTATTGGCCTGTACTATAGTCTGAAAGAATTCAACTTTTAAGATTAGTTTTCTTTGCAGATGTTTTGCAAGTCTCCTTAAGTCTGTACCTAGTGTAGTATTTAGATGGCCCAAAATGTTTGGAATAGAACAACAAAATAATGTCAGATGAGTTTATCAGAAACAAGAAATTGCAGGCTCCACATCAGGAGAAATCTGAGCATTGTGTGAGGCAGTACAAATACTGAAAAGGCATTCATCTTCACCAGGCAGTTTCTGATAAGATGCTGTTATAACTGTTAAAGGTCAAAATGAATCTCAGTTCTTAATATGCCTTTTACTTAGTTTTTTGTACTTTTATGACAAGGCATAAAAGGCAGTACATAATGGATTAGAAACCCTTCAGTGGCAGCACATTGAATCTTTGAGTCTTGCATTTATGTCTTTTTCTGAGAGTTGAAGAAGAGCTACAGCTACTTGATAGCCATGATGACCCCCATACATGCAGCAGGCAGGAATGTCAAAGATGCCAAAATTGCGTCTCCTTCAGCTCTGAATGTTTCAAATTCAACAAGTATTTTTTTCAGCTAGCAATCTCCTGCTTGCAATCCTGTTCCCATGTCTGCTCTGCTTAGTTCTTTCAATGAAGTAATTACCTCTGTGTTTCTCACCCTTGATTATGCGCTCCTCAAAAAACACATTGTGCTGGAATACTTTGTAATTTCACTTCGTGTACTGGTGAACTGGGATTAGCACCGGAAGGTTTAGATTGCTTTATCTGTGTTACTGTTAGTTTTGAAAGCGAGGGCATTTAAAGTTAACATGGTAGAGATGTAGGAGAGGAAAGCTTTTTTCTGGAATGGTTTAAAAATACTTAATTCTACCGGAATCCCTTGGAAGGAGCCATAACTGCTAAACAGTGGTGGTTGAAAGTGGTTGTTCCTTTCATCACTTTTCTGGGCTTGGTGAGAATGATGCGCTCAGAGACCTGGAGCCCCCGGCTGTGATATAAACCACTTCATTTACAGCTCTGGCCTACTGAAGACCAGGGAAATACCCTTCTGCTTTCTAGAGAAGGACCTACACTGCGAACAAGACAATGGTCTCCCCCAGTCGCCAAATAGGGCTGTAGCAGCAGTAGTCATCGAACCTGTGTCCAACTCCTGTGCCTTACATTTGAGACCATCTTCTCATAACACTTGTGATGACAGCATTCTCTCTGTGTGGCTCAGGAACAACTGCCTCTGTTCCTTTACTAGGAGCCATTACAAAATTCGTATACCAGTGTATATAGGAGGGGCTTCTGCCTCTAAAACCTTCAAATGTTATGTCTTGATAGTGGTCTTTATTGAGGCATCTTTAATCTCTTCTTTGAAGAGTAAGCGCTTTAGAAAGGACTGTTTCCTCAATTCGCATTTTTACTCTGTTACACAGAGTGACTGGGCTTGCTGGTCACTTTAATGCAACCAGTTAAAGACAGCCACATGGATCGTCATCTAAGTGGGATTCAGACTTCATTTAAGAAATCCTCTTTCCTCCCCCCCACTCCTGTCAGGCCCCATGCTAATTAACATCTGCTCTAGAAAATTGTAAGATGCTTAGTTGTCAGGTATTTTTAAGGATGCAATTTTGGAAAGGTTACCTTATTTTGGTTTTTGAAAGACTTTAAAAGCTATGGTCTTGCCTGTTCCTGCTGATAACAGGAGTATTTCCATGACTGGTAACAGGTTTTTGAGGACCATGGCACTGTTCTTTGGACTGAGATTTGCAAGTTGCCCGTCATAGGCATGTATGTTAACCAGCTTTGTGCTCATGCTTCTAACCTCTGCTGCAGCTCATTGGCACTTTGGTCCTGGACAGGGAAACAGAAATGGAAAGTGCTTCTCCACCAGTCATGTAGGAGCTGGATGCTGAACATCTCCTTTTCTTGTGTCATTCACTTTCAAAACACTCTTCTTGATTGTGTGTTTCTGAACATTATCTAAGGGGTGTGACCATGCTGACTCAAAGCTGCTGCACATGATGCTGCTGAGGTCCCCAAGAACTGACTTGACTTTTCAGCAATGTGAAAGTTTCACTTGGTGAGACCTCATGAAAGCAGAACTACTGTCAACAATATCTCAAGAGGTTTTGGCACTGTTGGCTGCTGTTGTGCCTTTTGGGTGATACATCGCTCCTAAATTTGCAGGACTTGTACGAGTTCACCAAAACCGCATAGCACTTTCTTGCTCCTGTACCTTTTTCTGTGTCTTTCTGGTGAAGTTTGGTAGCAGGACAAAGTGATTCAGCTGGATTGAGAGCTGTGAAGTACCCACAACCCAAAACCTGCTGTGAGAGGGGTTTTTTTGAGCATGAAAGCCTAGTTAAGCATTTCTTCTTTCAGCCATTGCCTTTTGATAAGCGGTCAACAGAATTCCCAGTAGTTCCTTTGTAGCTTCCTGTATGTTTTTCATTAGATCTAGTTTGTGGATAATATACTGTAGCTAACTTTCCTGAAATTCTGTAACAGAGTATGTTTTTGATTAAAAAAGGTAAAGATTCAAGTCTTTGGCTTCTTTATTTCATGCAGTGGAGAGCTTTTATCCTGTTTCTGATCAGCTGTTGGAGCTGCTAGCTGCAATCTTGAACTGTGTCAGGGCTAGGAGAGCTTGATGGAGCAGGGCTGTGATTCCAAAGGGTCCCTCCTTGGCCTCCCATGCCTCAGATACTTGGGTACAACTAGTATCAAACCCAAAGCCAAGATCAGTTTCCAGTGTAGAAATGTCACTGGGTGCCTGCAGATGTGCAGATATCAGTCTGCCTTAAGCTGGTGGGGCACAACAGTTCTGTGGGTGTTCATGTTAATGGAAATTACTTCATTTAAGCCACCAGCCAAGCTGTGTATGCATGGTAGGGTCTCAGAGGAAGGACCAGAGATCAGAATGAGTGCCAGGTGTTGGATGAGTGATTGCCATCCCATGTTAAAAGTTGCACAGGAGCTCTACTCCACCTGCTCCTGCAGTCAGGCTGCAGAACTCTTCCCAATAAATGAATCAAATACCAACCACCACAAGTCATGCAATGTAGGAATAAAGCAGGAGGCAGGTGATGCATCTGTAATACTCTGTCTCCTCATCTCCATAAGCAGCTGCATCCCATGGGGAGAGAAAGGGAAAAAACACATACCAACTGTCTTAGTTTGAAAGACAGGTGTCTGCCAAGGAAGGCGGGAACCTCCCTTGGAAATGGAAAATATGACCCCCTTCCCTCCGAATTATTATAACTTTGAAATTACAGGGCTTTCAGGCAAAGATATGGCAAAAGGAATAACAGTTCTTTACTTATATATATATATATATATGTATAACAAGGCAAACAAACAACAACAATGGCAGCAACAACAAACAGAACCAGAAACCCAGTAACAGCCTTCTCTCGGCTGTCAAGCACTTTCCCCTTTGGTGTAGTTATGGTCACAGCTGGCAGGGGTGCTGTTGGCTCCTGGCCAAGCAGGGTAGGTGCGATGATTCCCCTGTGGCTGCAGGGGGCGCTGTGGGGCAAGCTCAGCCGTCCCTCCACACGGTAATGGCAGGCACACCAGCGGGAGAGATAGAAAAGGGGCTTCCTTTACAACCCCCCAGGGGCAGTCTCAATGCCCCTCCGGATGGCGAAATGGGCTGTAGCAGGAACCTCGGAAGCAGCAAGCTGGAATGGCAGAGTCGAGCAGACCCGGGGTAGCAAACAAAGTGTAGCAGAGACTCCAGGGCCGTGCCAGAAGCCACAGGGTGTCCAGATGTCAGATTAAAATGTAGCAAGAAGCCCTGAAGCAGTGGCAGAGAACTGCAGGGCTGAGCGGGGAATCACTCCCCTGGGTAGCTCACTGGCAATGGCTGATCCCGGGGTCGGATCAGCAGATGGAGCAGATGGGGTGGCTCTGGCAGGGGAAAGGGTGTTCCCGGGTCCCGGCATGGCATGCACTGGCTCTGGGCTCCCAAGCAGCAGAGAAGCAAGCCAGTAAGCTCCAGTCCTAGTGCCGAAGGAAAAGAAAAAAATGCGCAAAAACCACACAGTAAAAGTATCTCTCGTCAGAGGGATCGCACAGCGTGGCCACTGAGACGAATCACCCCATCAGAAGGAAGCAACCCCCTTTGCCCCCAACTCTCGCAGGAATCCTGGGCTCTCACCCATCATGATACTCAGGGAGCTGGGGGGAGGGGCAGTGACCACCCCAGACACAAAACAGAAAACAAAAACAAACCCAAAAATGGATATGAGATAAAAAAACCATCCCCAAGACACCAACCCTCTGAACTCCAGTGATTTATGAATGTGAGGCAGGGTAAAAATTCCTTCTCCATTGCAGATCTGGTGCCCTGTTTGAGCAGGAACAGGTACAACAGAATGCCTCAGTGCCTACCCACTCTGGGTCTGGGGCTTCAGGGGTAGCTGTGGCGGGCTGGAGGGCACCGATGCATGTCATGTATCCTAAGGTACTAGACTAATAACTGTAATGTGAAAGATGATACTTCCCCCCCACCCCCCGAACATCTTCCAATATATACAGAAACATCAAATCCTCAAATTCTCTGTGGCCAAGATGTTCTTGTTCAGTTGCAGTCCCTCCATAAGCCACCTTAAAGCAATTTTAGGTCCATACATCTCCAGAGAGCTTTCCAGATGCTCCCTCCTGGTACTTAGCAACTATTTTGTAACTGGTGGCTGGTCATTGTTGTGGCCAATGTAAAAGCATTGGATAGCACACTGGTATTTGCCTTTAGAGCACTGAGAAACTATATATCAGCACATGATGCACGTTTAAACCCTCTGATACAACCACATGGCTGTAAGCATGGAATAAATCCATGTCACAAAGCTAAAGCTGGCCCAAAATGTCTCAGTCTGAGCACCTCTGTGCTGCTCAAGGGGCTAAAGAATGGTCCCATGTCAGACCCCTGCCCACTCTGTTGCTATTTGCATGTCCATGGGGATACTGGAGTGACCCAAGGGACACAAGGCTGGGTTCTGCCACAGGGTGATGGCTATGCACCAGGGGGTTCTGTAGCTGCCTCAGGGCATCTGGGGTAGGTGCCACTAGATGTCCACTACTGCTCCATCTTCCATGGCTGAAAACATGGGGGGGGCATGGCTTTGGGAGCATCCCACAGGTGGTGTGGGTCATGTCTCCTTTTGGTCATGTTCTTCATAGATAAAGGATGGCAGCAGAAGATGGGGACACCCTGGAGCAGACTGGCAGTTTGGGTTGATTTTGTTGATTTGTTGAGTCAGGGTGAAGCATTGTCTTGAAGTAAATGCAGCCAAAGCAGTGCAAAGCAGCATGGCCATGCTCAGAGCAGGGAAGCTGCATGGCCAGCACAAGGATGGCAGGTTTGGGTGCTGCAGTGAGGCTGCCTCTGGGTGTAGGGACATGACCAAGGACACATAATATGGTGGTGGCAGAGGTGGGAATGGCTGCTGTGGGTAGGGATCCATGGGGACACCTGGGCAGCTGGTGTCAGCAGCAGGCAGAAGGGATGTACCACTGACATGCCACTCAGGTTAGCACAGGTTGAGGGAGCAGATCCCAAGTGGGGAGCAGGCATGGAGCATCCCAAGTAACAAGCAGTTTAGATTGGAGATTAGAAAAAATTTCTTCCCTGAAAGGGTGGTCAGGCAGTGGAACAAGCTCCCCAGAGTAATAAGAGTCACAATCCCTGGAAGGATTTAAAAAGCATGTAGATGTGATACTTGGAGACAGTTTAGGGGTGGACTTGGCAGTGCTAAAAATTGGACTCCCTGATTTTAGAGGTCTTTTCCAACCTAAGTGACTCTATGGTCCATATTTCTTTTTCCCCTTGACTTATGGACAGAGAATGGTTTAGATTGGAAAAGACCTTTAAGACCATTGAGTCAAACCATTGACCCAGCCCTGCCAAGTCCACCACTAAACCATGTCACACCCTGGGGCAGACACCTGCCAGCCTCAATATTTGGGATTTCCTACAGCTCCCAGTGCAGCTCGTTTGCCAAAAACCCATTCGTTTTCTTAGCAACAACCTGCACCCTCCCCTCAGCTACTTCAGCTCATTTTGCATCCATTTATTTTAAACTTTAACCCAGCGGCTCCTGGAAACTTTTCCCTGCAACTTTGGGAAAGATTGGGCCAAGGGTATTTTGGGAGAAAAAATCAACCCAAAAAACTCCCACAAAACCCCTCAATTTTTGTTTATACCAGTTAAACTGCTTTCAGGAGTGGAGCCCTGCAGCACTGGAACGGGATCCCACCAGCCTGAGCCCTGCACATGAAATACTAAGCACCAGGAATGCCCCTGGTTGGGTGGGGGATATCAGCCAGCCCCAGCCTGCCTAAGCTGCTCCAAGTGAACCATGAAGAGAGCAAAACATTCAAGTTAATGGAAACAAGTCTTTATTAAGTAACTTTTAATATCAGAAAAATAAAACTCTTATAATTCTCTTTACAGCAAATATATAATATCAGTGCTTTGGCCATCATAAGTTAAAGGCCCTTTATCATAAAATATATAGTTTTTAAACTTTACCAAAATTGAATTTATAATCCCTATGACCTCCCTACATATACATAACAAAGAGTGTAGTAAAATTAGCAAATACTAAGCTAGATCAATAGTTTATCAGTTTATTCTTAGTTTGTGGTTTATAGAAGTGGTACACGCACCTAATGTCTGCTGATTCCTTGGCTTAGTAGCTGCTGTGTACAATGCAATAAAACAAAATACACGCTCAGTGAACATTTGTTTGCATCTACAAGACTGCAGCTAGAGATCAGATTTTAATACTGACATGTAACTATCCTACAAGCAATTATAGTATTAAAGTTATGCAGTACATAATATGCCTTCAAGGCAACTCCTAGTTGTAAACTTTTATATGAAATGTAACTCTTCAAGTGGAAATAAAAATAAAATTTTCTGTATATTTACTAGTTTAATACACAATTTCTTTTTCTTGTTACACTGAGAAAAAGATTGTCTTGGGAAAATAATGTTTTAAAAAAGAGGAAAAAAACCCATCAGAACTCTACTTTTGTGTCTTTTGTTTTTGCTGTTTTAATATATGTGAGCACAGATTTGAGAATGTACTGAGGATGAAAAAGCTAGAAACATCCACAGGTTGAAATGTAAGAAGCTCATTCAAGAGACTTTTTTTTTTTGGAAAGATGGTTTTGAAATGAAATAAACTGATTGCAGGGCCACTGTCACAGCTGCTGTCATGAATAATACAAGGGCATGTACATAACTCCCCCTTTTTCCTTTTTCTTACTAAAAATATATATTTATGTGTAAGACATGAATTGAACATAAAAATGCTTCACATTTTGAACTGTATACTCTAAAAAGGTAAAGAACAGCTTGATCAAACTAATGAACAGAATGTCAGCATCACCACTCTAAGTCAAAGTATGTGCATCCCAAAGCCCTTACTGTAACTGGATGAAGCCAGCCAGACTTTTTCCACATTACACTAACAAAAGCAGTGGGTAGGAATTCACAAATTGAGACATTTCTGATCCTCTGGACATACTGTCCTTATGAAGGAAAAAATGGAGGTGCATCTGGCAGCTTCTCTCTTCCCATCTCACTGTCATTTATTATCTGAACCTGCCAATAACACAATTAGTTTCAATAAATCAAACTATGCTTTAAAAGATATTTGCAATGCTGAAGAATTAGGCATAAGTTGTCACACAAAACAAAAAATATTTCCTCAAAACTGGTAGAAGACAGCATTGGAAGTGTTGTTTGATATATTGATAATACCATACATCCTCCATAGCAGACAAGTACTTTTGCATTTAGGCAATAAGGTTCATTGCTGCCAGCTCTCAGAAGCCAAACAATTAACAGAGATCCTTTAGAAAAGCCTGGGAAATGTGGTGTTTTTTTCAGTTGTGTAATTTATGAAAACTTTCCCTCACTGTGCCATAACATTACACCAGATGTATCTCTGCTAAACATGCCATCTGCTTACACTGAACCAGACAGAGACCACTTAAGTTTAGTGTTACCATAGCAGCCATTTGAGAAAGTAAAAATTTATTAATAACTTCAGCCTAATCTCAAGAAAGTCCAACAGAATTCATTAGAAAGTTTACTAGAGGGTACCATTTACACCCATGCCTTTAAGAGTCTTTAAAAGTCCACATATAATAATATCTCTATTTAAGAGTGAATTTGAATTGCCTGAGTAACGGCCATCTGGCAAACAGGACATGATGGGACTTCCTTTTCACAGATTTTGTTGGCACACTCCAGGCAGAAGAGATTGTGACCACAGGGGACCAGGGCCGCAATGACTTGGCTCTCAAAGCACATCACGCAGTCGTGCTTCCGTCTCGACTCAGGGGGTGAGCTGGATGTGGAGCCACCATTGGAAGATGAATAGCTGTTAGTGCCATTGGAGAACGCAGGGATGTAGATGGGAAGGCCTACTTGGTGGCCAGTGCTAGGTGGGTCACTACTCACTCTCCCAGCCAGTGGGTGATCCAGGCTTTCTGGAAATGTGGGTGACAGGCAAGGAGTAGATGTCTGGCTCCCTCGGCATTGAGGCTTGGCATTACTAGCAGGGTCACTACCAAAGCCAGGGAGAGGGTTTACAGGTTCAAAAGGAGTCCAAATGGTTTGGGAAGGCATTGATAAGGAGTCATACACAGGAGAGTCAACCGCGAGGTCTTCCGTGCCCACTGAAGGCAATGTTTCTCCAAACCAAAAGTTGCCTGTGCTGAATGGACTTGTTGGGCTGAAGTCAGCCAATCTATTGCTTCCAAAATAAGAATCTGTGGAACTACTTCCCAAGGAGCTGGAGCTGTCATTCCTATAATTAGAAATCATTCTGGTGTGGCTAGGAGGGACAGGATTAGAAGCAAGCCATGCAGACCTGAGAGTGCCTCCTTCAAAGCTCACATCTATACCATTGTAGTGGAAATCATTCTCTTTATTCAGCTTGATGTAGTTCCCAGTACGCATGGCTATATGCATCTCTATCTCCTCACGCGCACAGTTGACATTTTCAGGCATTCCTGTGACTTCGAAGACTGGCTCCTTGTCCCTGCTGGGGGTGACTATGTAGGTATGGGTCTGCTGCTGAATTCTTTTGATTGTAGCTCCTTTTGGTCCAACCACCAGCCCAACTACACGGTAAGGCACCCTGACTTGGACTGTCACCTGACCTGGCAGGTTAGGGGTACATGGCAGGCCTCCCAGGGCAGGACCGCTCTTGTTTCGTGATGCTCTGATCATGGAGAAGTGTTCAGCAGCTGAGAGAATTTCCCTTTTAGCCATGACTACATCCTCCTTTCGCCCAGTGACAACAAAGATGGGTTCTTCTCCACGAACAGGGGTCTTAATGTAAGTATTTGTCTTGGCCCTTAGTGCTTTTATTTTGCAACCTGTTTAAAGGAAACATATACAAGTTTAGCAAGACATCCAAGTTTAGAAAGCCATCTATTTTAAGCTGTTTGAGAGTTTCAAGAAACCATAGGGTGAAACCAGAAGCAGCTGTTTGCATCTCTGCAAGCCACATTAGCAAAAGCAGTAACAACTTATACCTATTATTTCCAAACAGGCCTCTGACAGTTATAGCCGCAAACTATTTTAGCAATGTTTCTTGGGCTGGTTCAGCCCAGCAACTCCTCAATTGCTATTAGATGGTGAATAAACATGAATGGCTTTTTCCTCTGTCAGTCACCTTTGTGATTATCCCATACATACTGGTAGGTTTAAATTTTTTTCCATTGATTGGGTATACTTCAGTTATTTCTAAGATCCTGCAAAAGGAGTAAAGGTTCACACACAAGTTTGCTGATATATTAGCCTTCCACCAACAAGCATGACCTAAAAGCAAATTAAACACTTACAAGTGAGAGAAGTGTCTGTATTGCAACCTGTGTAGGTTTTTAACCTGTGTAGGTAGTTAATCAATAAAATTGATTAACTGAGAACTCTTCATTAGCTTCCTTTTATCAATAAATGTTATTTAAAACTTTACTCTTCCCTGTGGGATGAAGGAGCCACTCCTTGAACTGTCAAGTAGGAGTTCAAGCAATTTGTTGCATGCAAATAAGGCTTACTATGTAATAGTATGTGCCTACGTGGAATTTCTCTCATTCATTAACTGAGTAAATACAGTCTGAAATAAAAGCAAAAAGTTAGTGAAATATTTGTCTTTGATTTTTGGGGACTGAATTATAAAGTTTGCTATGACACAGTGACAACAGGCTCTTTCCCAAGATGCTCAAGGCATTTTGAAAGGCATGGTACATACAGAAGCCCCTTTTACCCATGACAGGACCAGAAAAGCAGGCATTGCAAAAGGAAGAGACACAAGCAGGTCCATGACATGCAAGACAGTCTACTGGGTTCAGTCTTAACTGAATTTATCCTATTTTAAAACAAATTCAAAAGCATGTCGCATTAAATGTTATTTTATAGTGAACCTCATCTTGAAAAAACTATAAGTAACATTTGCAGATCAAGTGTTTTAAGCATCATTTCACTTGCAGCAATTTGTTCACCTTTTCCTTATTTACTTTAAGCATCTCATAACTGTTTGGGTACTCAAAATAGTCTCTCAAAATAATGTTTTGTTAGTCCTTTGCACCCAAGGTATCACAAGCAATAAATTTTACAGTTAGAACACCACTCAAATATGCACTTTATTCAGTACTATCTACTAATAAAAAGAAAGCAGCAAACATGCAGATGCTGGTTGGAATAGAGGGGAGGAAGAGCTGTTTCTTGAAGGGCCCCTGCACACAGCAAGAACAAAGGCTGAACACAACAGCCCTTTGTTTCCGTGACATAGCTGGAAAGCAAGTTCATTAATCTTCAATAGCTAGTGAGGGCTCTGAGAGGCCTTACCTCCACCAGAAAGCACACAGAGGAGCACAGGAGGGCTCCCACAAGAAAGGGTGTGAGGCACAGACAGATCTATGCAAAGGAGGGGATGCAGATCAGAGAGCCAAACATGTCGATCAGCAAGAACGGCAAGTGTCAGCAGGAGAGAACAAACCCATAAGCCTCAACCTCCCACTACAGCCCACTGAGAAGGCACTAGTGCTCTACTAGATTAAAAAAAAGGGGAAAACAGACATGAGATGCCTTACAGAGGTGGCAAAGCACACATCCTTTGAAGTCATGCCATTTCCCTACATGTACCAGAGAGCAGCACCTCACTTTGGCAATTTACCTTTACTCCTTCCATCTCTTTGTTTGCATTTCTCCCTGTAATAAATCTGCTTGCCCACTCCATTCCCATTCCTTACCAGTTACTCAGAAAAGATAGTGGGCTCAAACATTAAACCCAAAGGATCTGTAAAATGGTGCCACTGAAGTTTTCACACTCTTTTTACTGGAACACCTAAACCCAAAGTCAGTCTCCTGATGTGTATCAATTATTCTCCAATATACACAGTTTACTTTCAATTACTCCATTCCACCCAAGTATATATCCTTATTTCCTGAAAAATTTCAGAGGCAACATTTAAAGAATACTAGAGGCATTTAGACATAGACATCAAAATAGCAATATAATTCTATATTATATATCACAGTTCAGAGCCCACTTAATTCCAGATTCCAAACAGCCTTACCAAGTCTTACAGCTTACATTTTAGACAAGATTTTCCTGATATTTTAGAAATTCAAATTAAGTTAGAATTATGCACCTTCAACTCCATTCCCTGCAAATTCCCAGAGATTGCTTTGCCAGCGTCACATTTCCAAACTACTCCAGTATAAAGAAAAGCCTTCTTGCCTTTCTTCCTCAGGCTGCAGAACAGCACAGACCAAGATGGGTAGAGCTTTGCTTTTAAGGTATGAGTCACATACCTAGAAAGCAGAGGCCAAGCACTGCCTCAAATCCCTGTAGCAACAGAACAAGACTTTTAAACATCAGAAAGTTGGCTTCAGTGGAAAGCTGACTCCCCAGACCATCAAGATCAACTCTCAATCTTTATCTAAAAAGTTAGAAAGAACTGAAGAAAGTCACCACATACAAAAACCAATATTTCTGAATGAGTCAGTCAATACCCACTGGATTTTGTCTACAAGGAGTGCTGGAAACCCCCACAAAAGACACTCATGTCAAAATACAAGGTCAGTAGCCCATTATACCACTCCAGCTGAATGACCTTTCTATTTGCTTTTACTCAGCTGCTCTGGTTTCCCACCCTCCTCCTCACTACTGAGGCAATGCTGTGAAGCACAGCTGATCCCATCCCCTCTCCAACAATTCTGCAGCCACAATGACAAGTTCTGCCAGCTATGAAATCACATGGTCAAAGGATAAATCAAGAAGTTTCTGTATCTAAGCTCAGGAGACTGGGAAAGACAAAGGGGAATTAAAAATATATCACCTACACTTTTGCAATAAATAAGATTTTTGTATCCAAGATTTTGAAGTACAGAAATTTTTTTTTTAAAGCCTGAAAAGGGGACTTCTAGACCAGAAATTTCATTTAATCAAATCTTTTCAAGTGATTTTAGTTTGGTGTGATAACAGAAGTCTACTCAATACCAGTTACCATCCTTGGTTCAGCAGTATAAGCATTCCTAAGCAGCACATTCAGTCATAAGTACATACAGACAGCTAAAACAAAACCCTTTGGGTTTGCTTTCATTTAGGCAAAGATTTAGTGCTTGCCTGCCCAGGCACCTGACGAGGAGCCAAGCCTGAGCCAAGTCCTGTAGGCAGCGTTCACCCTGTGCTGGCTGACTTGTATCATTCTTCTCAAGCCTTCTCCCCATTTTTTCCCCCATAAGAGGATTATTTGACTGTACATTTTAACCACATTATGAACATTATACTCCCCAAGAAACTTAAGGGTAGCTCTAAAGGAATAGTTTACCTCATATACTGCCAATTTTAAATGATCAAATACTTCCTAATTAAAAAGAGGTGATAGGAAGACAGATTAATTTTTTCCCCTTGAACTGAGAGTTAAGTTTAGCAGCCATAGCACCTGCAGTCCTCACACAGCAACAACCAGCTCAGCCCTCACTCCCCCCCTTTCACCTTTCATCATCACTAACAGGATGAGATACATCAAATCCAGTCTCAGGCCATTCAATCCATGAGGGAAACTCCCCAATGGAGCCAGCAGAGCCAAGTGACCGCAGTGGGAACCCTGTGCACACCTGCTTCACACCACACCAGCCGAGCTGCTGCCATGAGCCAAGAACCACCCCAAAAAAGCATTCTAGACTCCTGTTCTGCACAGCCATGGAGAAATGTAACCTTCCCCCTTTCTTTCTTCTGCTGAATTCACCTCCATGTCACACAGTGGGAATGGGACAAGGATCAATTTATAGATGAGGTTCCCTTTGTTGTGTGGTCTCCCCTCTCTCACCAGGGGACAGAAGTCCTTAATCCTTCTCATTATCAACAGTAGCAAAATGCAACCTGTCACAGCAGAGATACACACCTTATACCCACATTCCTCTTGCCAAGTGCTGCAAAACTGGGGTTTAGGCACACACAGAAACTTAAACCTTCTTACTATCATGTCTGTTTAATTTTGCCTCCCCAATTACAGAGGGCTTTAGGAAAAAAAAAAGCTGAAAGAAATTTATCTAAATAGAAGCCTGGAAGTCATGTGTTGGGGTCACTGAGCCAGCTGGTAAGCCAGAGAGCCCCAAAGTGGCAGAGGCCAGCTGGTGGAAAAACTCAGGCATTTGAAAAATACCTTTCCTATCTCTGTAAAGGAAAAGCCTCTCCCACAAGTCCTTGCGGATGAAATGTAACCTTACCCCCCAGACTCTGTTTAATAGAAAACTACCTCTCCCAGCAGCCTGTGTGGCTGCTTCCTTGGCCTGGTCCCCTGCTCCGCCCCTTCCCTCTGCTCATTGGCTCCCTTCCCTGGCCCCGCCTCTGTACCGCCCCCATGCCCTCAGATTACTGGTTGTAGAATACTATGTAAACGCGACCTCGACCATGTTGTGCTCTCTTCGCTTGGTCACCTCTGCCGATGAATAAACCTTGACCATGGAAAACTGGCAAGCGGAGTGCCCTCCTTGGCTCCTTGTCTCTGGTAATATTGAGCTATCCGGCTTAGGTGTGGGGTGCGTGCCACCAGCGCCTAACAGCAGTGCAGGGCAGAAAGAGGAGCCCGCTAGCAGCCAGACTGCACCTGAATTGTCCCTCTCCAGAGACAATTTGGGGTACACAGCAGCTACCTCCAAGCGCCCTAATAACCCCACCCAATTTATATAGTCATGGTGGGTAAAAATTCAGTGAGCAGCCCCTGTGAACCACAATCAAATGATAATACCAGTTTGTTTTCCTTCCCTGCTCCTGACAAGTAACTAGCTAAGGGGATCAAAACTGAGAACTTCCTGCAGCTCTTCAAAAATACAAATCCTGTGTGAAGCCACTAGTACTGCCTAGGCTGGAAGAGCAGCAAGCAGAGTGAAGTTGTATTAGCACCAACTCATCTCTTACACAGGAGGGAGGGCTGACAAGCAGCCCTGACCAAGTCTGGCATCCTTTGACTTATCCCCAGAGCAACCACAGACCTCACAGCTCATCAGCACTAAGGAGAAAGCCATAGTTCACAGGAATATATTTTTCAGTAGCTTTGCAGTTATCTGATGAAAGACAATATTGTATTACAGCCTCCATTCTGAATACAGTCTTTAGCGCTCTGACCACCATAATAAACTGACACCAAGTAATGAGGCAGCAACAGAATAATTACTGACATCGACCCTGAACAATGAGCTGCTAGCAGAGCCATAGCTAATTTCTTGCCTAGAAAGCAAGGGCAAGGTCTGGGAAGTCCCTCCATGTGGGAGCCAGTGAACATGCCTTTGTGTTGGGGTGATCGGAGTGGGCTCCCCCGGCGTTCATTGCCCTTTGGTATGATCTGTCCTGGTTTGAATTCCCCGGTTGGCTTTCAGCCTCGTCACTCCCCGAGAGCTTTCCCATTGGTCCCCGTTCCCTGATCCCGCCTTTCCCCCGGTCCCGGGAAAAACCCTCGGTGAGCCATTGTTCCTTAGATTTGCCGGCCTGCCCTTCGAGGGTAAACATGTAATAAACTCTCGGAATGAAAGAAAAGCAAATCTCCTTCTCGCCTCTTTGCTACTGACTATAATACTGAACCTGCCTGTGCACCCATGGAGCCAGGCAGGGATGGTATTTATTACCTCCAGACCAGCAGGGGATGGCATAGTATTGCCAAATGTGCCGAGGGGAACACGCAGGGATTTGTTTTCTATGAGCCTACAACAGCTGTATATGGATGGAGCTTTAAAGGAGGAGTCTGTTAAGCTGGCACAGCCCTTATTTCATTGCTAGGTTGCCACAAAATTTTAATCAGAAAGCAAGAACCCCTGCAACTATGTGCAAATCCTTTGTTACCTGACTGAAACACTGGATGGTAGTACCACAAGGCAAACAGCTGCTGGTCTGCAGAGCATAACATTGCACACCTGATTAACAAAGAAAGAAAAATTAATCCACTTCATTAAGAATGACTGCTTGACATATTTTTCAGAAGAGCTGTTCATTCTCAAGCTGCATTCTTTTGCTTAAACAGAACACTTCCTCTCAGTTGTGAAATGACTAAAAGTATTTATACAGTTTGTGATTATACAGTACAAAAATGATAAATGCCCCATTTATTAAGCAGAGATGAAGCTGCATTGGGACAGAAAATGAAAACCTATTCTAAATTGTTTAATGGCTAAACCTCCTTAAGTAGGCTGGCTATGCAAGAAAATTAAAACCAGAACATTTGTGGCATTTCACTGGGTTATTAAAGCCATATTAAATACTACCTCTTGTCTAGTCAATTGATAGACTGACTCTAGTTACTATCACCTTTCAACTAAGATCAATTAATTTCATCTCCCACCTTGTTTTAATTCATGGACTAGAAAATTTTAATTCCTGACAATTTTATTTTTTTTAATTCCTGACAATTTTTTTTTTTTTTAACTGGCTGTTGAATATAGTTAGTTGATTTAAGGAAGATGAAGATAGTAATTTCTCTATACTTGCAAAAGATGCTGATCTACATTGTACTGGGTTTGCATGGCCAGGTTTTGGTAGCCGGGGGGCTGCAGGGGTCGCTTCTGTAAAAAGCTGCCAGAAACTTCCCCTATGTCAGACAGAACCAATGCCAGCCCGCTCCAAGATGGACCCATATGGGAGCAGGTAGATGCTCAAAAATGGCTGTGACCCTGTAGGAAGCCCGCACTGGAACAGGATCCTGGCAGGGACCTGTGGAGAGAGGAGCCCACACTAGAGCAGGTTTCCTGGTAGGACTTGTGACCCTGTGGGGGACCAACACTGGAGCAGGTTGTGCCTGAAGGACTGCACCCCATGAAAAGGGGGCCACATTGGAACAGTTCATTGAGAACTGTTGTTTGTGGGATGGACTTACATTAGAGAAGTTCATGAAGGACTGTCTCCCATGGAAGGGACCCCATGCTGGAGCAGGGGAAGGACACTTCTCCCTGAACAGCAGCACAAACAACATGTGATTGTTGGAAATAACTTTCCTAATTAATTTTTCTAATTAATGGCTTTAATTAACTTTTAAATTGTTTTAATTAATCATAAGTAGTGCATTAATCATAAGAAGTTAAGCAGTGTAATTTTCCACTTTGGCCAGCACATAGCTAACTTTCTTTTCACAGACTCTTATTGTTAAAGTGCAATTATTAGATCACCAAAACTTTAAGTTTTGCTAAACTAACCCTGATAAGTTTCAGTGAACAAAGCCTGGGGGAGTTAAAGGCTGGACACCTGGAATCCAGAATTTATAGCCCTCCAAGGACATGTTGGAGTAACCAGAAGATAAAGAAGAGACTAACAAAGGTGATCCAACATGTGCTGGAGACTCCCTGTCTGAGAAAAAGATGATAAAAAGACTGAAAAATGTGGACTAATTAGCATGAGAAGCGAGAAATCAATAACCAGTAGAAGACAGAAAACTAATAATGAAGAGAATTATGCAATTTAGAACCAATAAACATTAATTTCTTTGTTTGCTAAAAATGTATAAATAAGTGAAAAGTTCTGAAAGTGATGTATGTGGCTGAAGTTATCCACTATGCACCCTGGCCAGAATAAAGTAATGCCTACTCTCTAATACTAAAAAAATAGTGTTAGAGAGTTTCATTTATCCTGACATTTTTGGCGACATGATGAACTGATCATAACCCCCCATTCCCTGTCTCCCTGCAATGCTGGGGGAGGAGGTAAGAGCCCAGGAAGGAGGGAGGGGTGGGGGAGGTGTTTTTAAGGTCTTATTTTACTTCTCATTATCCTGCTCTGATTTTGTTAGTAATAAATTCAATTAATATCCCCAAGTTGAGTCTGTTTTGCCAGTGACAGTAATCTGAGTGATCTTTCCCTGCCCTTAACTCTTGAACCTTTCACTATATAATAATAAAAAAATTAAGAGCATTTTATACTAAAGACATTTTTCCTTGCCTCCTGACCCATCAACAACTCACCCCTGCAATCACAAGCTTTTAGTTACACTGCAGTTACCAAACCCCTGTGCCTGCCTGTGGAACATATCAAGATGGCTCTGTATTCGGTCTGGCTGCACCAGAGTTCATTTCCCCAAAGCAGCCCTCACAGTGCTGTGCTTTGCATTGGGAGCTGGAAAGGTACTGATAACATACCAGTGTTTTGGCTACTGCTGAGCAGTGCTGGCACAGCATCAGTGCTATCTCTCAACATTCCCCCCATTAGGGGCTGGGAGTGGGCAAGATCCTGGGAGGGGACACAACTAGGCCAGCTGACCCAAATTAACCAAAGGGATATTCCATAAGGGATATAAAAGCTAAGAAAAGGAGGAGGAAGGGGGGTATTCCTTACTTACAATGTTTGTCTTCTGGAGCAACTGCTACACATGCTGAAGCCCCGCTTCCCAGTAAGTGGCCAGACATCACTTGCTGTTGGGAAGTAGAGAATATAAAATTTTTTTCCTCTTTGCTTGTGCGCGCACAAGCTTTCACTTTTGCCTTAGTAAACTGTCTTATCTCAAGCTACAAGTCGTTTTCCATCTTATTTTCTCTCCCTTGCCCAGCTGGGGAGTGATAGCTTGATGGGCACCTGGTGTCCAGCCAAGGTCAACCTACCACAGACTCACCTCAAGTCTTGTGCACAGTTTTGGGCACCTCAATATAAGAAAGCTATAAAGCTATTAGAGAGTATAGAGAGTATCCAAAGGAGGGCAACAAAGATGGTGAAGAGTTTGGAAGGGAAGCTATACAAGGAGCAGTTGAGGTCACTTGACTTGTTCAGCCTAGAAGAGACTGAGGGGAGACCTCATCGCAGTCTACAACTTCTGGGGAAGTAGAGGGGCAGGTACAAATCACTCTGGTGACCAGTGGCAGGACCCAAGGGAATGGCCTGAAGTTGTGTCAGGGGAGGTTTGGGTTGGATATTAAGATAAGGTTCTTCACCCAGAGGGTGGTTGGGCACTGCAACAGACTCCCCAGGGAATGGTCACAGCACCAAGCCTGACAGAGTTCAAAATGTTTGGACAATACTCTCAGGCACATGGTGTGATTTTTGGGGTTGTCCCATGCAGGGCCAGGAGTTGGACTTTGATGACACTTGTGGGTCACTTTCAACTCAGGATATTCTATGATTCTATGCTATATATAGCGACCAAGACTGCTCCCATTATAATTCTATCATGCCCACTTCTGAGGAGCAACTGACCACTTACTTAGCATTACTACATGTAAAAAAAATACAAAGCGAAGATGATACATGACTTTCCTACTTGTCATTATCCAGCTGGAGCTGTAGAAGTGTTTTTAGACGAGATACTTTCCAGACCAGCATTTCAAGCTCAAGTGAACCAGGTGCTGCAGCCACATAGGCTTGGAATTGCCTAGGTACCAGGACAGAGGAGTCTGGAGATCTCAAGTACTTTAACCAAGAGCCAAGGAATTGAGGTTGACCACTTGGCTGTGCCAGATCAAAGGAAGCAGGATTTTGTTTGACCCTATTAGTGCCAAGCTAAGAGATGGGAAAAGAGGGCAGCTTTAAGAGTCTCTGATGATGTTGAGAAAGCTTTCCAAGAGAAGGCTGCTCAAAAGCTCTCAGGGATATATAGTCAATATACTCAGGGATGCAGCATCTCTACAGGACAGACTTTGTCCCTTCCAGCATCTTTCAGGTTTTCTGTTTGTCTTTAGACACTACCTCTCTTTTTGCATTATTCAAAAGAGATTTTAATGTTTAAATGTGTCTTACTTCAAGTGCAAAGTGCAGGGGGCACTGAAGACTCACCATCACCAACTTTACATAGGGGAAACACTTTTCAGGTGATCCACAGCAGACTTTCACAAGACCTTCACACGATTTAGATTAAAACAAAACCTTCTAAGTTAGACCTCCAGAAGTTTTTTAAGTCTGGATACATGCTTATTTAATTCCAGCTTTTCTCACGCCAACAAGGTCACCTCCTAAGCAACACAGCTTTCTTGCTACCACTTCTCAAGAGCACTTTCTCTAACTTGATTTTATTTTTTTAAACCAATGCAACTTTGTGCATGCAGGATTTTTAGCTGCTGGCAGCAAAGGAAGTAGATTTTCTGCTCAGCATGATGACTGGCCAAGTTAGCAAAGGGTGGATTCAACAACTAGTTCAAATTCATACAGGAAGCCTGTACACTGCCAGGAATGGAATCTAGTTTTCCTGGCTCACAGTTGCATGCCTTTACAAGAATAAAAGGATAGAAATATCTTTTCCTTTGTTGTTCACCTTTGAGATTTTTCCACCTCAAAGACTACAAAGAAATATATTGCACTACTGCAACCAGTGTCTGTCAACTTCATTTTTTGGGGGGCAAGGGGAATAAGAAAAGGCTGAGAAAATTTAAGATTAATAAAAATTACATTATAAAAAAAAAAGGCACAAAAACCTGCCAGGTTTCAGAAATAATACACCACTTTTAAGGAGCACTTAACTATTCATTAAAGTCTTAAGCCTTTTCCAGTGATGTAAATGCTTCCAGCAGCAACACATTGAACTACTGTCACAGTAACCCAGCAACCTCCAACATAGTTTCAACTATCAACCACAAGGTACATTTCAAGCACTCCACACCTTCTATAGCTGTGGCATCCCACATCTGTGCACAGCTACCAGCAAAAATGCCCATACGAGAACCTGGGCTGCAGCAAAAGACGCATGCCCAGCAGGTCGAGGGAGGTGATTCTCCCCCTCTACTCTGCCCTTGTGAAACCCCACCTGGAGTACTGTGTCCAGGTCTGGGGTCCTCAGCACAAGAAAGATGTGGACCTGTTAGAGTGGGTCCAGAGGAGGCCACAAAGATGATCAGAGGATTGGAGCACCTCTCTCCTATGAAGACAGGCTGAGAGAGTTGGGATTGTGCAGCATGGAGAAGTGAAGGCTCATTGCAGCCTTCCAGTACCTAAAGGGGGCTTATAAAAAGGAGGGAGAGGGGCTCTTTATACAAGCAGATAGTGACAGGACAAGGGGCAATGGTTTTAAACTGAAAGAGGGCAGGTTTAGATTAGATGTTAAGAAGAAATTCTTTACTCAAAGGGTGGTGAAGCACTGGAACAAGTTGCCCAGAGAAGCTGTGGATGCACCATCCCTGGAAGTGTTCAGGGCCAGGGTGGATGGGACCCTGAGCAACCTGATCTAGTGAAAGGCATCCCTGCCCATGGCAGGGGAGGGTTGGAACTAGATGATCTTTAAGGTCCCTTCCAACCCAAACCATTCTATGATTCTAATCTGGAATCCAGCAACCTAGAGCAGGGCTGTGGGAACACCACTGCCCGAAGTGCTATATTTAATTCTGAAACTCATACACAATTGAAAAAATGTTAAATGCATGCACCATAAAGTCTTTGCTTGTTTACAGCTTGCTTAGGACTCAGAAGCTCTTTAGGTCTGATAAACAGTGTCTACAGATTCTCTTCCACTGTGCAAAAAATTAAATTTGGATAAAGAATACTGTGGAATTCTGGCTATCATTACTTTTTCAGTTAGGACTTACAAAAACATGCTCTCAGACACAGCAGTGAGGCCTCAAGCAAAGCCTAGATCAAACTCAGCATTCCTGGTATTTCAGAGCTGATGTTTTTAGGCTGCAGACATTTCAAGTTCTTTTTATACCTCAGACAGCAATACAAAGAATATAAACTTAATCTTTGTGGAAATCTATCAGAAGTAACATTTCAATCTCATCACCCTTATATAATTAGATATTAAAATATTGCAGTACAGGAGTCTGGCATAAAACTTGTCGGAATTCGTTCAAGATAATCCTGGGAAGATCATGGAACAGATCCTCCTAGAAGTTATGCTAAGGCACACGGAGGATGAGGAGGTGATTCAGGACAGCCAGCACGGCTTTACCAAGGGCAAGTCCTGCCTGATCAACCTAGTGGCCCTTCTATGACGAAGTGACTACATCAGTGAACAAGGAAAGGGCTACAGATGACATTTATCTGGACTTTTGTAAGGCCTTTGACATGGTCCCCCACAACATCCTTCTCTCTAAATTGGAGACAGAAGGATTTGATGGATGGATGGACTGTTCAGTGGATAAGAAATTGGTTGTATGGTTGCATCCAGAGCATAGTGGTCAATGGCTCAGAGTCCTGATGGACATCAGTGACAAGTGATGCCCCTCAGGGGTCCATATTGGGACCAGTGCTGTATATCTTCATTAATGACGTAGATGAAGGGATCGAGTGCACCCTCGGCAACTTTGCAGATAACACCAAGCTGAGTGGTGCAGTTGACACACCTGAGGGATGGGATGCCATCCAGAGGGACCTGGACAAGCTTGAGAAGTGGGCCCATGAGAATCTCATGAGGTTCAACAGGACCAAGTGCAAGGTCCTGCACCTGGGTCAGGGCAATCCAGGCTGGGGGATGAACAGATCAAGAGCAGCCCTGCCGAGAAGGACTTGGTGCTGGTGGATGAGAGGCTAGACATGAGCCAGCAATGTGCACTTGCAGCCCAGAAAGCCAATCGTATNCCTGATGGACATCAGTGACAAGTGATGCCCCTCAGGGGTCCATATTGGGACCAGTGCTGTATATCTTCATTAATGACGTAGATGAAGGGATCGAGAGCAGCCCTGCCAAGAAGGAGGACTTGGTGCTGGTGGATGAGAGGCTAGACATGAGCCAGCAATGTGCACTTGCAGCCCAGAAAGCCAATCGTATCCTGGGCTGCATCAAAAGCAGCAAGGCAAGAGAGGTGATTCTGTCCCTCTCATGAAACCCCACCTGCAGTGCTACATACAGCTCTGGGGTCCCCAGCACAGAAAGGACATTGACTTGTTGGAGTCCATAGGAGGCCATCAAGATTATAGGGATGAAGCACTTCTATGAGGAAAGGCTAAGAGAATTGGGATTGTTGAGCCTGGAAAAGAGAAGGCTTTGAGGCAACCTAATTGTGGCCTTCCAGTATCTGAAGGGAGCCTACAAGAAAGATGGAAAGAGACTATTTACAAGAGCATGTAGTGACAGAACAAGGGGGAATGGATCCAAACTGAGAGTAGGTTTAGATTAGATATTAGGAAGAAATTCTTTCCTGTGAGGGTGGTGAGGTACTGGAACAGGTTGCCCAGAGAAGCTGTGGATGCCCCATCCCTGGAAGTATTCAAGGCCAGGTTGGATGGGGCTTTTCACAACCTGGTCTAGTGGAAAGTATGATAATGTAACCAGCTGGTTAGGATGTGTGCTACGAAGAGAATATGTATCTTCATTTTTACAGAGAGCAGAACAATCAGTGAATGATGCAGCTCTGACCAGCCTTGCTCAAGGCAGACCTAGCTGCACTACAACTGACAACACTTTGTGGGCTAGGGCACAGACATGCAAAGCAAGTGGATGAGAAAGCAAGAGTCTCTAACCCATGCAATGAGCCAGCACAGTTCTGGACCATAAAAGGGGATGCAAGGACTAGTATGTCTAAGACATTTGACAAATATTTAGTGGAACTAATACAACTTACACAAGGCAGTCTTTAAGCATAAGTCTCCCATGAATGAGAATTTTGAAGGGCCTCCTTGCACAAAGCTTTCATACAAGTATATTTGGTAACAATTTTTTAGCTCTCCCTCTACTTCTGCTCCTTCCTCTTTTGTAGCCCTAATTCTTTGTATTATAAAATCCCTCCCCATCAAGGCTAAATATTTTATCACAAGCCAAACAATGTGACACCAGATGAAAAATAAAAGCAGAAGTAGCAAATGAACTCTTCAGGAACAATGATCCTACTTTTATGCAAACCCCATTATCTTGTTTTTAAGTGACTCAAAAGTACTGAAAAACATACTACAGAGAACAACCCTGATCTGGTGGAGAATAAACAGGGCAGCCTAATCAGTCCTTGAAGCCCAATAGTTTCTATTTCTCCTTTAGAGGACTGTAGCAATCACGGTTTTCAGTTGTTTTCCACCCATCTCCCTCTCCTCTGCCCACCATCCCCAATGACACATTAGTCTTAAGACATTGAAACACTATTTCTTGGAAAAGAAATTTTCTGCTTGAACAGAACAGACTTGTCTGCATCAGAGGAAGCTACCTGCAAATTTCTGCAGCACAGCCTTCTATTCTCCTTTGACACATACAGCAAAAAACCCACCTTTAACTGCTAAAAACCTAAAATAAGTGTAGAAAGAGAAAACAAGTCTGCCTAAGCATTGGTGCTCGGTGGGCCTTTCTTTAGTACCACATTGGTTTAGACCAATCTTACCATTTCTTCCATACTCAAGGGAAAGAAACCAATCAAAAGCCACACTGGTGTAGAGAGACCAGGCAGCATAACTGCTCATTATCAGAGCTCATCAGCAAATGAGACATACCACCCCCAAACCAATAGAAAATAACACAGAAAGGGAAGAGAGAGTGGCAACTTCATTGTCTGCATTTCCACACCTACACTTGACACTGCTCAGTGCTTCTCTCAATATATAAAAAAGGCTTTTAAAATTAGGTTCACCACTAGAAAGCTGGTGCAAAACATCTTTCTAACTCCTCCAAGCACCCCTCCCACAAGACCACATGAAAGGCACAAAACGAAGGTGACATCACTAATATGACCTCATCCTAATGACATAATAGAGACCCACCGAGTGTAGCAACAGCAATCAACAGGAAGCCATAACCCGAGCAGAAAGACAAGGGCTTTCACATAGAGGAGGGCTAAACATGGCTCCTTTCTCCATCTCGTTGACTCCTCAGGTATTTGTAATCGGTGAGCACCATGAAAAGCTGTAGGAACAGTGTCAGCCCATACGTTGCTCTCCAAGGCAAAATAAAGTCCTTCACTCAAAAATCTTTGTAAAACACAGTCCAAAGTTCCTACAGTGAAAGGTAGACTCTCACTAAAGACCATGAGCCAAGTGTCACTGAAGAGCAAAGCCTGTGCCAACACCTACCTGTACGTTGCCAGGCTATCTATTGCATTTTACAGCTCGGATGAACAATAATAGAAGGTCTGAGCTAATCCAGTCCTTGCTCTCGCCTTCTCAAGCAGGCCTGGCGCCAGCATCCTATTCCCCGTGGGGAAGCCGGGGTCTGGGAGGGAGAGGTCGTCCCCAGAGGGCATAAAGCCACTACCGAGGCAAGGGGATCCTGCAACCGGCCCCGAAGGGGCACGCCCCAGGGGCGTGCGGGGAGAGGCCTGCCACGAACGCCGGGGAAGGACAGCAGACCCGGGCCGCCCCACACCCCATCCGGTCCCTCCACTCACCCTGGCGGCCCACGATCTCAGCCACATGCTCAGAGCTGGGCACGGGCACGCACTCGGTGGTGTTGACGCTCTTTCCGCGGAGCAGCGCCGTCTGCTCGCCGCTGAGGCCCACCGCACCGCCGCCACTCAGGCCGCTGCCGTAAGCGTGGGACAGCATTGCCGCCATCATGCCCTCAGGATCGTGCGCCCCCGCCGCTGCCTCCTGCTCATCGAGAGCGGGCGAGAGCAGGACGGAGCCCAACGCCGGCAGCAGCGGGAGCGGCTGGGAGGGCGAGGAAGACGTGGAGAGCAGCAGCAGCGCGGCCAGGTGGTCCTCTTCGTCCTCTTCTTCCTCCAGCTCCAGATCTCCCTCGTCCCTCGCCGCCGCCTCCCCCGCCCCGCCAAGCCTCGGCTCCCCAAGGGAGTCGGGCGGCGGCCCCAAGCCCGCCCGCTGCCGGGCCACCCCCGCCACTCCGCTGCCTCCGGCGGGCAGGCCGTGGTCGCGGAAACCGAGGCCGGAGATGTGCTGCTGGAGCAGTGGCAGCGGATGGGGGGGGAGGCGCGGCAGCTCGGCGGCACGGGAGGCCGCGGCGGCGCTGCTACTCGGCATGGCGGGGGAGGCGCCGCAGGCCGGGTAGGGCCTAGCGGCGCGGAGCCGCCATGCCGTGGCGAGCACGACCCGGGCGCCAGGGCCGCGCTCTCAGCGCGCCTTTTGCCCCATATCTCTCCCCTCGGCGGGACCACAGACGGCGGTGGAATGGGGGGGAGCAGCGGGGAGGAGGTGGAAGAGATGGTCCCGCCCCGCGCTCGCCGAAGCGCCATTGGGCGGTGGAGCCGGTTCCTGGGCGGGGCCGAGGGTGGACGGGGCCTGCGGGGTGTGGGGAGGCTCCGCCCTCGGCCTCGCCGTCTCAGTGCTTCGGGGAGTCCTGGGACGGTGGGGTGCTGTGAGTTAAGGTCCGGTGAGACGGGGTGAGCCCTAAAACAGACAAAAATAAAACCCAAAAGCCTCTGATGGAYGTGGTGCCCTCTTTCCCCTCATACCTTGTTGTGTGTTTCCCYGCTGAGGTAAAGGCTCTGTGATTTGTCAGTTACCATCCCTAACAGAGCTCATCTTCCTTCTGCATGCTAAAAGCAAAGGCAATTGGCTGTGGACATCTTAATACATCCATAATAAAGTGCTTGAAAGTGATCTCTCACGGAGTTAGTTACTTTATTAAACAGAGCATCTTCAAGGGCAGCCCAATGTGTCAGGGACATGGTACGAGCACTGCAGCTTGAACAATTTATAGCCCATACTACAAATTAGAATCCAATGAAGCTTTTATACAGTCTGCTTTAGGAATATCAAGTTCTTTCTACCGTGCTCATATTTTAGGTGATAGACTTGTATAATGACTTTGTAGTCAATAAAAAAATGTGTCATTCTCCAAACTTCTGTCCATATTGGTTGTAAAATATTACATAAATCTATTGTCTGAAGGAGTAGGCAGTATGGAAGGATTATGGGGTATATCAAATGTAGATGCAGGTGGAAGCCAGTTGATGTAGCTGAAGTTCTGCCTCTTGGTTCACTTCAATTTGCTCTTTTGAATGGCAAAATGAGCTCACAGCTTCAGGGCCGTCCTGTGGCAGCAACATGGCTTCACACACAACAAATACTCCCCATAAATCCTACATGGTGACTCCTACCAAAGCCAGATTGGATGAGGCTTTGAGCAACCTGGTCTAGTGGAAGGTGTCCCTGCCCCTGGCAGGGGGGTTGGGACTAGATGATCTTTACAATTCCTTCCAACCCAAACCATTCCATGATTCTAGGATTCTATGGTTCTGGGGACTCTCTGGGGGACACATCCTGCTGCTGACCCATAAATGACCAGCTCATTTTTGAAACACAGATTAGAAGTGTCTGGTTTCCAGCACGATCTTGCTAAATTCCAGTCATTTCCAAGGCATTTATAACTTCCAGGAGGACCGTATTTCTAACATCTGCAGGTAAAGTGAAGTCCCAGTTTCCTTAGCATTCTCCAAAATGACGTCTCACCAAAAATTGTTGGGATTCATTTGTTCAGCTAGACTGTCATACAGGGTCAAGGACATAAGTCCTGTACCTGGATCTATTTAACACCATCCCAAGCCCTGCCATGACACCAGAAGTTGACCTTCTCCCASAAGAGAAGAGGCACCTACAAGGTCCACACATGTCTGAATCTCTCAGCCCAGTCTTTTTTTTTCTGTTTTTGGTGGAACAAAGAGAAGATGCAGAGTGAGGTATAAATATCAAAGCAAGAAGGATTTTGTGCTTAATTGTAAACTGAGATGGAAGATTAAGTCTGACAAAATAATTACTTACCTGGGGGCCTGTTGGGACCTGTTCCTCACGGCTCACTTCACACCAGGGAAGCGATTTTAACCCTCTGTCTTCCCCTATTGCTTCACTCACCCCCATCATGGCTGAAGGAATTTATTAAAGAACATCATTAAAAGCTGAACTGCATTTCTATTGACCCAAGAGGGACAGTTCAGGCTTGTCACATTTTCTTTCATAAAACACTACTTCATAGAATCATAGAATGGTTTGGRTTGGAAGGGACCTTAAAGATCATCTAGTTCCAACCCCCCTGCAGTGGGCAGGTATGCCATTCGCTAGATCAGGTTGCTCAGGGCCCCATCCACCCTGGCCCTGAACACTTCCAAGGATGGTGCATCCACAGCTTCTCTGGGCAACTTGTTCCAGTGCTTCATCACCCTTTGAGTAAAGAATTTTTTCTTAACATCTAATCTAAACCTGCCCTCTTTCAGTTTAAAACCATTGCCCCTTGTCCTGTCACTATCTGCCCATATAAAAAGTCCCTCTCCCTCCTTTTTATAAGCCCCTTAAGATACCAGAAGGCTGCAATGAGTCTTTTCTTCTCCATGCTGAACAATCCCAACTCTCTCAGCCTGTCTTCATAGGAGAGAGGTGCTCCAATCCTCTGATCATCTTTGTGGCCTCCTCTGGACCCGCTCTAACAGGTCCACCTCTTTCTTGTGCTGAGGACCCCAGACCTGGACACAGTACTCCAGGTGGGGTTTCACAAGGGCAGAGTAGAGGGGAAGAATCACCTCCCTCAACCTGCCGGGCACGCATCTTTTGCTGCAGCCCAGGATGTGGTTGGTCTTCTGGGCTGCRAGCACACACTGTTGGCTCATGTCCAGCCTCTCATCCACCAGAACCCCCAACTCTTTTTCCACAAGGCTGCTCTCAATGACTCCTTCTCCCAATATATACTAGTATCTGGGATTGCCACAACTGACTTTCAGAATTTAAATAATATGTTGTGCCGGTTTGGCTAAAATCTAGCAATATATCCTCTGAGGGAAAACCAGATTACAACCACCCTTCCCCCCACAGGGTTCGGGAAAAAAAAAATTTCCTCG
>RAHM01000650.1:0-99992 GCA_003713295.1 Parotia lawesii
ATGAGTTCTGGTGGTTTCCCCACATGTGGAGTCACATGCAGCCACACCTCTTCCACAATGAGTCCTCTCTGGTGGAGCAGATGATCCTCAACAAAAAATTTGCCTTAGTGAGTTATATTTTTGCGTTTTTTATTTAATTTAGGTACTCAGAAACCATTATTCTGTTTAGATTAGGAAAAAAAATCAAGTTTCTGAAAGAATAATTACTCAATTGAAAGGTATCAAATGACTTTGTGAAACCACTGCATGTTAGGGTTAGGTAACTGTGCCATTTTCAAAGGTGCGTTTCTGCAGTGATACCCAATAACATCTTATATATTCCCTTTGGATCAACTTTATGTAAACTTGTTTTAAAAGCATTGCCTTTACTAAGTATTTATTCACAGCAAAGCTCTGAATCAAAATGTTTCAGTGAGAATATAAGAAAAAATAAAAACAAATTTTAGGTCCGAGGATATTGGAGAATTTCATTCAATAAACCAAAACAAAATTGCCATACATAAAACATGTTATTTGTCTGAAGAGGACATCTAGTGTTAAGACCTAAATATGCACTGTATCAAAATATCTCAGCAAACATCACTTGTTTGCTGAACTACATCTGCTCTTCCAATAGCCTAATTTTTCTTCTTCCTTTTCAAAATACACTGGTTGCTCTTTAGCTGGCAGGTGACGACTTTGTTCCTGGAAGGAGCAGGGGGATTTGAAATACCAGAACAACAAAGAGTGCACTTAATGGTCACGTGTCAGTGAGTGTAGGAGGACAGGATAGACCTGACGATCAGCCAATTAAAGTTTGTATTTGAAAACTTGGCTTTTAAGTGGGACACATGCTTTCTTTCAAACAGAGAGTTCACCAAGTTTGCTGTAAATTGTAGTTGTACTGAGTACAGGACAGCTCTGCTTTAATCTTTCCTTTCAAGAAAGCATTACAATAGAAGTTAGATTCCTGAAAATTTAAAAATCCTGTGTCCAGAATTGCACTTTTATTATGATTCTATGTACTGACGCAAGTTCCACTGGAAATCAAATGGGTCCTTGTAGTTCTGGTGTGGCCTAAGACATCCTCTGGGATTAGTCTGCAGGATGTAATCATTGAAGTGTGTTTTAAGGATAATGCATGTTCAACCCTGGTTTATGTAACTTCAGCAATTGCCATTTTCTTCACTACTTTCAATGCTCTTAATGCTTAGAGATGCTTTCTATTAATTTTTTTTTCTTGCTTAGACATACAGACATGAAGCTACTCATTATGTTTCATTTGCTCAGAGCATTTAAATTAATAGCAGAGAGAAGTATCCACTTTTTTGAAAGAGGCCAAAATTGCTGATGCCTCATGCATTATCCACTGAATGTGTGTATTGTGTAGGAGATGCTCAACTGGGGAATTACAGTCAGTAAGGAATAATGGAGACACTACCTCATTGAAGATGACAGGCTCCTTATTAGAGTGAAAGATTGAGATTACATATTTATTACTGCCTATTGTGAAACTTGAGGGGGAAAACCTTAAAAATTAGACTTTCGTTTATAGATAAATGAAGGAGATTCAGTGGGACGTTAGAGAATGCAATTTCTTACATGTTCTGTGAAGATTTTCCTTTCTGATGTTTATGCATGCTTAAGGGAAATAGGAAAGATAAAAGGAAGAAGAATTGGATTATCTATGATGGAATTAAATCGTGTAAAGCTGTGTAACTGATGGCGTATCCATTCCTTGTCTCCTAATGCAGTACAACTAGGAGGGCAGAGGTTACTCATTCCTGTTTGGCGGATTACACATGGTGCCCTTTATGCGTTCCATAAATTCCTAAAGGGACACAAGAATTTCACCATTCTTTTAAACATAGAGAAGTCAGGGTTCTCCACTATGATTGAACCAGGCATGGCTGTTGAACACAATAAAAGGTTTTACTAGCATCACACCCCCATTTTTCTAGAGATCTTCATATTCCTTAGTAACTAGTTCATTCAAAGGAAGAGGTCCAAGTATCAGCCAATGCTTTGCACGCACAGTATGTTTAGGAAATAGGATGAAGATGACCGTATCAATTCAAGTCATATAAAAAGCTCTAAGACAGAATTCAAAGGCAGTGCAATGGCAAAATGATATCTTATGGACTGTGCATTCTGCTAATCAGACTATCAAGGGATATCTGCTATATACTGTTCCTTTGAAAAGTAACCTGAAGGAAAACGCGTTGGAGGTGAAGAGAATGTAATAGCAGCAGGGTGAGTATGTACACAGGATAAACGGCAGGAGTCTTCAAAAACAGGAAATGCCCTACAAAAGGGTTTACTCTACAACATCTGCCTGTAGACTGTTACAAGTGCTTATCTTTCCTCCGTTTTTAACATGACACTAAAATAGTTAAGCTGGTTTTTGAAAATGGATTTGTGTTTTGAATGGACTAGAGGGGAAATGCAGTGACTCTGAAATTCAGCTCCTTATCCAAGTAATTGTGAAGGGACATGTAGTGGAAATTGCGGTTTTGTAGTTGTAGCTGCCAAATGCTACGTGTTGAGTATGTGCCAGTGATTTTGTCTCTGAAATTGGGCTTTGTGAGCAAATTCCTTGCAAGAACTCAAAAGAGTGCAGCTTTCTGTTTAATGTAGGTTGAAGAAACCAATGTAAAATACATTTATATCCTTCTTCCCTGTGTACTCGTAAAAATATTTGGTAAAAAGGCTTTTGTCTTAAAATGCTGTGTTTCATCTTCACCATGCTGCCTTCCATCTCCTTCCAGATCAGCATATTTTGATATTACTGTTACTTTCATTTCCTGTTCTTGGTCTTTCACAAACAAAGCGTTTGAGAAATGCCGAAACATCAGGTTTCTTAAATTTTTGAGGGCAGCCATTGTTCTGTCATGTTTTAGGAACATGGTATTCCAACTGACTTGGGCTATGCAGTGGCTCCACACCACTCTGGAGTCTATCCAGTACACGTTCAACTTTATGATGCCTGGAAAAAGGTCTGGAACATCAGAGTTACCAGCACGGAAGAATACCCACATCTGAAACCTGCAAGGTATAGGCGAGGCTTCATCCACAAAAGCATCATGGTGAGTTGTATTGCTGGTGTTCATTTTGTACTCTACCATTTCATGAGCAATTTATTTTTAAGTGGAATGGCAGGGTATCCTGAAAGTTCACATTGTGAGAAGCACGTATTGCTATGCATAAGTAGCAAGATATATTTGACAGTGTCTTGTTAATTAAAATCAGTCTGTTGCTGGTGATGTTTCTGCTGATGAAGGTGGCGTTCAGGCACCCTGCTGTCAGCAGTTAACAGGCTGTTAACTGTTCTAGTCCTACGGTTAATGCTGGTTCAGAGAGCTCAAGGAAAAAGTCAGTTTTGCATCATTTAACACAATGTGCTGGGTTAGATTTCTATCAGGTTTTAAATAGGCATGGTACCATTAACTGCAAAAGAGTATTGCCAGGTTATGCCATCTCAGAATCTGGATCTTGGTGGGTACATAATTTTTGTCTTCCCTCAGAACTGTGCATGGCTGCCCTTGTTTGGCTTCCTGCCGTACACAAATGCGAGCTGCGCTTTGCAGCCTGGTTTAACCCAGAGCCGTCAGCCTGGGTGCAGGCAGAGCCTCAGGAGCTGCAGGGAAGGAAGACACCCCCCCACACCACCTCCAGGCTACCAAAGTGCTCTCAAATCTCACTGTGTTTCTGAATGACACAACTCACAGCGCTGTCGCTGACAGCCACGTTTGCCAAAGGAAGGGCTTGTACACAACTGACACGGAAGGCGTTGAGCTGCTGCCATCTGGGCACTGGGGCGGAGGCTATTTCGGATTCACATCTCGTCATTATTATCTCAGAAGTGTTTCAAAACAGCTTTCCAAAAAACTTGGTGGCATGTTCCCAAGTAACTTTCTTTTGGAGCGTGTGGGAGAGCAGTGAATGGGGGCCTTGTGTTGTACCTCTGGCTGCAATAGGCACTTTTGGGAGGTCAAGTGCCTTGGTACAACACTGCCACTTAGAACAGAATTTTGGTATTGTTCTCAGGTTGCCATGGATACCACTATTACTAAGTAGTAATACTTTAAAGTTTTGATCTATTTTTGGGTGAAGCAAATGAAAATGATCTCCAGAAATCCAGGAACAAAATTGACATCATATAGGGTTGAACTACAGTTTGTTCTCCTCAAAGCAATCGCTGCGTGTGAAATAATGGGTTTGTGGATGTGCTCAGGGAGCACAAAGCATTTGGCAAAGAAGGATTGACTCAGAATCTCCAAAAATCTCTTCCATAAATATTTGTAAAAACACGTCATTTGAAGACACATAATGAGATTTAACACAAGGACACTGCAGCCAAAAATCTATTTCCAAAACCAGTCATATAAAACCACCTGTTCAGGGAGTCTCAAGCTTTCAGTTCTCCAGGGCAAATGCATCAATATTTTACATGTCCAGGCTAATAGTAATGAACACACTCAGTAAGAACATCGTTGTGTAAGGTTTGTCGGAGCATCTCCCATCCAGTACAGCTTCATTCCCTGCCTCTGTGAAGAATCGTTCTCGTATTTCCTCAATGAAATCCARAGGTTTTTTTAAAACTTAGGCAAGTTTATAGCAGATGTACAAATTCCATACGTTTTCTGACAGCACAGAGTTTACAGTCTGTGATCACAGTATTCTCTACATCACAAAAAAAATGTCGAGAAATGAAACTGCAAGAAATACAGAGTATCTACAAAGCCACGGCCTGTGTCAAATTAGGCGTTTGTATGCTTTAAAGTTAATCTATCATAACAATCCCAGTTAAGCATTATACATAAACATCCATACTCAGCTGTTGATTTTCCATAAGGAATAGACATAACTGAAATACTCTCCAGCAAATTACTTTCTGAATTCAATAGAAAATATTTTGAATTTCTGATGAAAAACATTTTTTAGTTCTTCATATTCAAAAGATTTTTTCTTGGAATGTTTTTAAAATTAATTTTGCTTATACTACTTTGTATTTCAACTGGTCCTACAAAACCACAGCTGAATGAGTTAATCTTTCATATAAGGTGAGAATTATTGGCAAAATTCCCTATGTGTCAGTGTAGAATTAGGATTGGTGGTGATGCCTAAGCCAAAAAAAAAAACCAATTTGCCTTTCCAATTACAGTTTAAATTTACAACAAAACCATCATTCAGATAAAAGTGGAACTGATTGATACGATACAGACTGATACTATTTTAGATAATCTTCCACATTATTTTAAAACTTTAGACTTCAAATACTTGGGTTTAGGATGAGGTGTTACGGACAGAATGAGTTTATGGAAGCTCTGGAATTGTAATTTGGTGATAGAGATCAGTCTTCAATTTCAAACAAAATGTGATGAGTTTTTGGATGTTATGATTTTAGGGGTAATAATTCATCTAGATCATTATTGATTCCTAGCAAAGTTGAGATGCCAAATATACCCAGCAATTACCAGTTACATGTTACTTCTCTGACTTTTATTATCTCATTAAAAGTATAAACTCTTGAATTTTTTCTGGTTTTTTTTGTAAATGCAGGTGCTTCCTAGGCAAACTTGTGGCTTGTTCACCCACACCATTTTCTATAAAGAGTATCCTGGAGGTCCAAAGGAATTAGACAAAAGTATTCAAGGAGGAGAGTTGTTCTTCACAGTGGTTCTCAATCCAGTAAGTACAGTGGAATTTTGAAATGTTTCTAAAAAATTAATTAAAGGAAAGGTTACTGAATGTTCCAGGGTTGATCACCTGGGTCTCCCAAACAATTACTCACAGTGAGTTCTTTTGCTTTTTCAATTAATTAAATGAAGATCTAATATTATAGATGTTCTGTTAATTGTACAAAGCAGTCTCCACCTTTTTTTGACAACTGTTTTGTTAGTAATGCAGCAGTGCTAGCCTGTCTTGTTCTTTACTTTTTGCATGAAATAAGACCCCTGAGATTTAATTTTTAGAAGAATTCAAATGTAAAAACTGCTATATCAGGTAAGGTTCATTTCTCTGCTCTGCCAAAGTCGTGATGCAAAGTGTTTGGGAGCACTTACTGAGGTGAGCAGGCTGCAAGCAAGGAATGCTTGGGCTGCAATCAGTTTTGAGAAATCTCAGTTGCTGTCTCATAGCAGCTTCAAAGAAGAGATCCAAGTAAAAGAGCCACACAGTTCAAAGAAAAGATCTGAGTAAATGAATGACATCTGTTTAATCTTTCGTTTATCTTTAATGGAAGACAAACAAGAAGTGAGGCAATGAAACTACAGAACACTGACAGCAGAGAGCAGTGTAGTACTTCCAAATGGCATGGGATTAGGTCGCTTGTTTCAAAACTGACCTTTTAGACAAGCTTTTAGATGAGGTTTTCATTTGGGGTCCAAATCAAACATATAAGTAAARTTCTGCTGTTCTATAGAAATGTAGTCACTAGGAACACCAAAGGGAACAAAACATATTTCCACTCAAATCTTTTGGATTAACAGCCTAAATATTTTGTGCCCTTTTTTAATCTTCCATAATTTAATGCAGTCTGAAGGAAAACCATTTCTGAAAGCTACTGATGCCTTTTCCTGGTCTTAAAATCAAGAGTCAGACATGGTTAGAAGGGAAAAAGGGATTTTACCTTGGTATTTATTTTAAGGATCTTTAGGTGCACCACGTCCAGGTTGAATGCACCCCTATGCATACCGCAATGCACGTACCCAAAAGATCTGGTATAACATTATAGGTGTTACTAATTAGCATATCTATCAAAGATCCCCAGTGAGAGGCTCAAGTGAGCCCCCCTCCCYAAGGAACCTTCCCCTGGATGGTTCTATCTCAGTTTACAGAATGTGTTCTGGAGAGGACCTTGGGGTCTGGAGCACACGGCTCCCTAACGATGAAGCTTCTAAAATGTTTCGTCTCCTAGCTTGACAAACAAGCCCAAGAATGTAGGCAAAAAGCACTAAGAATACAGAAGCTGTAAAAGGGTATAAAAGGGGTATAAAAGAAAAGGCAAAAAATCCTCACAGCACCACTACTTCACCAATTTATATTCAGGTCTGTTTTTCAAGCCACAAATTCTTTTGGGTTATAGTTTTGGCTCTTTGAGAGCAGTTCCTTAGTGTTGTTCCTCTTTTTCATGTTCACATAGCAGAATTAGGAAATAAAAACTTCACTTCCTTAGCACACATGTAGTTTTCCTCATAGAGGGTGGCAGTGGTCACAGTCATAGCTTTGATGATGTGTATCATTCCAGGCACAGCATAGAATCAATCATAGAATAGTTTAGGGTGGACGGGACCTTCAAGACCATCTAGTTCCAGCCCCAGGTTAATAGAACTGAGACCTGGAAAATTCATTGGGTGGGGAATGCATTGGTACCATAACAGTGCTTTAGCAATATGTGGGTTTTGACTAGAAGTTACTAGTTTAGCAGATTAGACTTAGTGGAAGGCACAGTAACGATATTTTGAGTCAGGACAAAATATATTCCACATTGAAGCACAGCCACAACAGCCAAAAACTATTTTACACCAGTAGGGAACAGCAAAATTTGAGTGCTTGAGGCATTAGCCTTTTAAATTAAAAGAAGGAAGAGAATGGAGGGGAAAGACGAGATAAGCAGTGAAACATTCATGATTTTTGATATTCATCGTGGAGGTTTGATCATGCCTGCCTGACATCGTGGAATGTGAGTACAGTAGTGTCTTTTTATACATTACAGTTAGGTCTTTGATTCATGCATTGCTGTGTAGACTGTGTGATCACCTACTTCTGAAAATTGTGATATCTCAAATACAATACAGGCGAAAAGAATAGAAGTTAAATGCAGTTATTTCTAAATACAACTGTAAGTTAGTATTAGGCCAAAATCTGCCCAAGACTCCTTCTAAAGAGTGCCTTTGAAAAGATGATGCATCTGTGTTTTAAATACCTGCCTATAAACAGTTTCTCAAGTTCTAAGCATTAGCCTGGCAAGTCGTCAATTTAAAGATTAAGCTTTGTACCTTTGTGGGTTTTCGGTCTTGCATTTATTTATGTTATAATTTGCAAGTCAGAGTTGGGCAAAAATTTAGACATTAAAATGAAGGCTGAGTAGCTTTAGGAGTCCGTTTAGTTATGGGGTGGCATTTTGGATTTCATAAGCTTTCCTGTGTTTTCATTAAAATTGCTGGGATTTCTTTATGTGAAACACCCAGCTTTTGAGAGGATGCAAAAATGTCATTATGAGGCATTTCAAAACGTTGTTTTTCACTGATACAAAACTAAGAAGAGAAAACACTACCCATGAATCATTACAATGTGAGCTAAACAATGTTCTCAGTAATGAGTACATAAATAGTTAGTTTCCAAACCTGAAAAATGTGAGTGTGGATTAAATGTTAATCTTAACAAATTTCTTCATTATATTTAATTTGGAAGTGAATGTAGTTTTTGAGGTATAAGCTACCAAGCTGAGACTTCAGAAACTGAGTACCCTACATTGAAATAAGGGCTCCTAAGAATGAAGCCCAACATTTCTCAGTGGTTTGGCTGTGCAGTGGTGTGAGAGAGGCTCTGCCTCTTTACAGTGTGCTCAATCAACCACCATGTGCAGGATAAACCACAAAAACCCACAGGACCGTGTGTGCATCTCTGAGTTTTTGTCATGAGAACCAGCGTGATGGCCCTGTTCCCAGGGCATTGTGCAGGCAGATGTCCTGCAGGTGTGGAAAGCCTCAGGAAATCCTGCTCTGCAGATGCTCTTTGTGTAACTGGGAACCAAGAGCTGGCTTGTTGGAGTAGCAGATCTGATSGCTTGCAGGTTGTGTTTGTGTGGTTTGCATTTGTACCCCCTCACTGGTGGCTGGGATGTGATGCTGACCACTATTCCTGTCCTGTTCATAAAGCATCCCAAATTCTGAAGTGCCACCAAGCTGAAGAAGAGCCGAAGCACTAAGAGAACACTATTATCCACTCTTCAAGTGATACTTTGTATGTCTGTCTCCTGTTAAAGATCTTGCTGACTGCAGCGGCCCTCGGGCGAGATGGTGCTATATCGGGATCTTGCAAAAAATGTTTCACAGGAAAAGAAAAAGCAAGCTTCAGCAGCCTGTATTATTGGTATACTGGCATTATTTCCCCCCAGATTATCAGTTGAATAATTGACTTTCAGGGAGGTTGAGGGACTTGCACTGATTTAGCCAGGGAATACTGGGGCAAAGCCACAAGGAAAACGTGCGTTGAAGAACCATGTAGTGATGAGTATCTTCCCCAGTCAGACACATCTCCTTCTCCGGTTTATTGTCCCGCATAGTTACTGTTTTTTCATACCACTATACTGACGTTAAAACATTTTAGCAAGTATTCTTCCTGATAAACTTGTTAGAATCTTCAGTGATTTCAGATTCATCTCTCTCTGCAATATCCAGTGAAATTCTTGGATTAGTAAAACAAATTTCTGTTCGGTGTTTTTTAGAACAAAATTGTACCAGTCTCCTAAATATGTCTTTTGAAGGAGGTGAGCCATTAGGTTTTGAGCTATGTATGATGAAGAGGTCAGTATAGACACTGCCATCAACTGTGTCACTGCTTCTGAGATCTGCTGAACTGTAGAAGATACAGATCTGGAGCTTTTCTATCCTACGAGATGAATGTTTAAGGGTAACCAACAGTTCATGAAATTTTTCTATACCTTTTCTGCCCCTAAGAAAAACAAACACAATACAGTAATTGCATTACGTGAACTTACATGCACTTCCTTGCAAAGTGCTGTGTGTCTAGAGATGGAAAGAAAAGGGAAAATGCCTTGTGGAGAGGAATTTGGTGAAAGCCTTCAAATGGTTGACAGCCCAACAATGAAACTAATGTGTAGCCAGCTGTGTGCTCTTGACATGGTTACAGCAGTGCTGATGAAGAGGAAAGGCTGTTAATGCCTTAGGCACTTTGTCTGATTGATCTTAAAATAATCGTAATCTTTGTGTGCGTTCAGTTCTAAGTATTATTTTCTTCTAATTTTTACCTCTCCCCAGTTGCAGTGAGTAGAGCTGTTATTAAGCTAATTGACTTGCAGCAAGGGAGAAATTATCTCCTTTAGCACTGAAAATGAGAGGATTTGCATGCACATCAGCAGAACCTGCTGTATCTTAATGTGACCCTGAACTGGCACTACAGAAGAAAATACAAAACCAAAGGCATTCAGACTCAGATCTTCCCTTTCTGTCCATCTTGCTTGGCACAACCTCATATTTAACTGTACTGACTGTGAGAAGCAGGAAAGATGATTCAGTTTGACAGGCTTGCCCCACTTCATGGGTGAGAAAGGCATAAGTTTCATCTCTTCCCTGTCCTCTCATGCCCTTAACTCCAGCAGTAGTTGCCATCAGTTGGGGCAGGGAGTGAAATCAGTCTTGCCAAGCGTTTTGGCTGACTGCAGAACACAAGTATTCTTTGTCTTCCTATCTGTTCTTCAAAACCCACCCATAAAAGCCAGACAGAGTCTGGTATTTTGTGGGTGGAATAGAAAAAAATACAAAAAAAATTCCTAAATGAGCAGGCATTGTGGAAAGTCTGTGGAACAGACAGGAATAGCTGTCTCTTTAGAGTTGATTCCTTGTAACAGTGGGCAGGAAATGCATTGAAACTGTGGCAATAAGAAAATTTTACTCTTCTGTGATCCTTAAAATTCTTGAATGGAAAGCTTTGTGCCAGTGGTTTAGAGTGAACCAAGTCTTTCGGATAGTATTACCACTACTGAGTCACAAGGGGAATGAGCAGCAGCTGAAAATAAACTTGGGGTTCCTGACTGTCAGATCAATAGTTCAGAACTACACCAAATACATAATTTTGTTTGAGCTCCTAACTCTTCCCTGGCTCCATCGTATTTATGGTGGAGACACCACTATATAAATGGAATTCCACTCATTGGCAGTCTGCAAGTGGACAGGTCTGTGGCAGCTGTGAAAGCAGCAGGGCAACCTCAGGGCTAAAAAGGGAGTTGCAATCTGGGATCTCTCTGGTGGAATTGAACACAGCTTTTCTGCAAGCATCCAGGTCTGAAAGGACTGTCTTTCAGCTATTTAAAATACATATTCAATATAGACTGTGCTCTGATTTGTTATTCTGTCACTTTGGTGGTCTAATGGAGCAAAACCTGCTGTTACTGAGTCTCTGAATACTTGGAACAAAACTGTTCTGAGTAACTTGGAAACAATAGCAGAACTGCAAACAGAGTGTGCACATTGCCAAATGAATTGGAATATAAGTGTTCTGAGAGTTGAATGTACTCTCGTGGCCTGTAAACATGTGCTCAGTAGCTAAAACACCAGCAATATTCCAAATTGGTAAAGCATCTGCTTCGAGTGCCTAGCCGAGAGCACAGATTTAATTGTCAATCATAATTTAACTTCATTTTGAAGGGTTGTGCGTAACTTCATTGAGTTGGGAGGCCTCAGTGCTGCCTTTTAATGTTGTTGCACAGATTGGAGGGTGACATAGTGCCTGTGACTAAAGTACCTTGATGACTGATTTGTTAGTAGGAATTTATTCGAGTTGGAATTGCCTGCAATAGATCTATATATGGTAAAAAAATAAGTGCCCAGCATGTAATAAGTGTTTATTACCAATTTTTTTCTTACACCAACTCTTCTAGTTCTAGATTTGAAATGCCAAAATAATTAAACTCTTCAAGATCATCAGTGTCCTGCAAGTTTCAGACTTCCCTCCACTTCCCTTGCTGCCACAGCTGACCTTTGAAAAGAGTCTTTTCTCTGCTCTGGGGGTCTGATCCTGGCAGCTCAAGAGAGACCCCGTGACTCTGGGGGAAGAAGTCAGGAGCCCTAAGAAGGGCTGCTCACTCTTGGGAATGGTAATATCATTCCTTTGGGAAGCAGGCACCTCTCTTTTGTCAGGAAACAGCAGCTTTTACCAAGAATCCAGAAGCTTAGTTTGAGTAGTGTCCTTGGTATATAATTTCATAGGTGCAGCATCCTAATAATCTTGATTTTGTAGTGATCAGTATTTTTTAAAATACGCAGCCAGCTAACATCCATCACTAGAAGTTGGGTAACTTGTTTGCACTTTGTTTGAGTTGTTTGTCAAGCATCTCTGTTCTTGATACATAAATTAGATCATGCTGGTTCATCTTTTCCTGAGACATGATTTAATAGCAGCAACTCCTTCTCGGTCTCAACTCCAGTTTGTTGACCTAGAAGCTATTGCCTCTAATTGGGAAATGTCGTAGTAAGGAAATAGGCAGCACAGAATGAGCAGTCAAAAAGATAAAAGCTCTTTCTCTTGAGTGCTTATTCTCATTTCCCTACATTTCTGCAGTACCAGTCGGAATCCCAAGTAAAATCAGGACTGAGAAAGGAGAGCAAACATAACTTAGACCTCTGTCCTTTCACTCTGGGGAAGGAGAAGATGCTGAGGAGAGGCTGGAAGGAGAAGGCAGAGCACAGGAGAGCACCTTTGCAGCTCTGATCCGAAAATGTGTGAGAGCGGGAAAGGAGCTACTGCCCAGAGGCCAGATTTAGTCCCAAACCATAATTTTAAAAATTGCCTGCATTCTGKTTCAGTTCCCTCGTGAAGGATATTAAATCCCGTGGAGAGTGTGCATTGAAGTGCAACCAGGATGATGGTTTGTTTATGAGGAACAGCTGAAAAAGGGTGATCCTTCTGCACTGAAATAAAGAAAATGCTGAGATGCCTGAAAGAAATTATTTGGGAAGAGTGCTGGAAATAATAAAATCAAATAAGCTCTTTTTATCTGAAAGGGAGGTTAAAATGCTTGTTAGGGTAAATATAAATCTGTTCACAACTGCTTCCCTTTTGAAGGAGAAATAAAGAAATATATGAAGCTCTGTTTGCATTTTACAGCATTTCCCAGAGGTGGAAGATTATTGAACAAATAGTGTTATTTACTAGATCTAGCCTTGGGAGATGGCCACAAAGGATTCCTTTCATAGCTCCTGATTGGTGGTTCCAAGAGAATAAGTCTTCAGAAGCATAGCACGCTATTAGTTGCAGAGACAGAATAATTATTCTTGTTAATTAGAACTTGTTTGAATGACTCAGGACGTGGTATGATAGAGCAAATCAAAGCATCATAAACCCAGTATGGAAGGGAAAAAATAATCATTATGTTTTGTCCTGGTGTGAAATGGCAGCACCTGCAGCTGGAAGGGGATTGATGTGTGTTCCCAKCCTCCTGCACAGGGAAGTGGGGAGTGATCTGCCATCCCTCTCAGCTAATCTGTGATATTTATGATGCCATATAGAAGAGACCTTTTCTACAATGTAAAGTCATGTATTGGGTCATGTATCTGGTTGGCTGAGTATGGATTTCTTTACAAGACTCAGCCATTTAAGTTTTCAACCAGCATTTGATCATCTTTATGTGGTAAATAATTAACCATAAAGTATTTGATTTAAAAAATATAACTAAAATGGGAGCTTAGGACTCTGATAATTTTTCCCCTTCACTGATGCAGTTTTATATGCTGGAAATTATTTATGATGATATGTCCAGTCAATTTCTCAGCCTGCACTGACATTCTTAAAATTACAGTGGTATTCTCTTCAGGGAAAGAATAATTATATTTTCCCTGAACTAGCAATCTTTTCAACTTCTCTTGCTTTTTCTTTCATGGCAATGCTGTAGCTTTTGGCAGGTGAGGAGTTGCCAGGAGGTAAATTGACATTAAAAATGTCAGAGGTCAGCCCACGTGCAGGAAAGAAAGAGGCTGTCAAGAAAGCAAGTTAACCTTTTTTATGGAAACCTGCTGATTGTGTCTTTGGTGAGAACAACGTAGTCCTGTGGCTGCTCCGTTCCTGCTTTGAGAACTGAAATAAAAAAGGACTTGAAAAGGTTATACATTTGGTGCCTAAAGGGAAGGGGGTTTCAATCTCAGTACTACCCACAAAGAAAGGTAATCTCCTAGTGATTTAGCAGTGTGTATCTTCTAATTTTGCCATAAATACCAGTTTTTCATTCTTTTTTTAAACTGGGGACTGGAATTCCTTTACAAAAGATTAACTTCAGTTCCTGAACTAATTTCATGATAAGCTTTTCTTTTTTTAAAGTGGCTTACATCAGGTCTTACTTTAAATAGAAATTGCTCATTCATGGCATTAGCAGATGTATTTATAAAAAGAGTCATTTCTCATTTTTTAATGGAAATTAGTCTGGAGAGTTTATCTTGGGAGAGTTCTACTTTAAAAAGAACTTCAAGAAAGAAATCACTGGTGGCGAGGCGAGGGTTCACAGATTTCAGTGTAAGAGCAGACTGTTACATCAGTGAAAAATTAACCTTGGAAAGGGAGCATTTTAGAAAGCAGAGGGTTCTGTCTGCAGCCCTTCCTCAGTCGCTGGGAGCCCATCCTTGCAGTCTGTGTATTCCTGCTCTGCACACCAGCTCAGTTCAGGTGTATCCAAAAATGCCTTTCCTGTGAAAAGCCTTCATGGAAGCATTGCTTCCACTGGGAGTGTAGAAGTGCAGTTGGAGCAAGGGCTGGAGCAGGAGGTTATATCTGGGTATCACTTTCATAGTAAGATGTTGGGAGAGAAAAATACCAGCAGCCTTAAAACTTTTGGGTTTTTTTGTTCRGGAATATTTTATGCACAGTTATTTGAAAGTACACAGTGAGGTTTCAGATATTTTTTTGGTCTCTTTTGTTTGTTAGGCCAGTGCTTGCAGAATACTTTAGTAGAAGGGATGAACTACTGACTCTATAAAACTTAGACCTGCAGCCACAAGATTAAAGTCACAGCAGTAGAGCTCAGCTGCTTCCTTAGTCTCTGACTTCTTTACGCTTCCATGAAAACAGGAAGCCCATTTTTAACATTGCATTTGTATTGCTCTTAAAAGTAAAGCTGTGGGCACTGTTTTTGCTGTATCTACGAAGTAAATGCACATAAAGATGATGTCGGTGTTGCCCTGCCCCAGGGTAGCATTGCACATCTGCTGCTCACAGAGCTCATGGGACCTGTTCCAGCGTTCTCCTCATTGATTGCATGGAGTTGACTTGAGCAGAAGGATGTAATTCAATGAGGGCAAGGGTGGTAAGGGCTGTGTGAGTGTGATCCAAGGCTTGCTGCTCTCAGTAAGAGCAAAATGCAAATGAGATTTATTCTACCTAGGGCTGCACTGCCATCTAGTGATGYAAAGACTCGAGGTGTGCTCTTCCTTTTGTCTCCCACAGATCAGCATCTTCATGACACACTTGTCTAATTACGGGAACGACCGCCTGGGCTTGTACACCTTTGTGAATCTGGCCAACTTCGTTCATACCTGGACAAACCTGAAACTGCAAACCCTTCCCCCAGTCCAGCTGGCTCACAAGTATTTTGAGCTATTCCCTGAGCAGAAGGACCCTCTCTGGCAGGTGAAGGCTGAGCAAGAGATCAGAAAAAAATTGTCTTGGTGGTTTTTTTTCAATTCTTTGTTTCAGTTTCTTGTAGAGAAAAGCAGTTAGATTTTTAAGTTGGTTCCGTAAAAGAGCCAGCTGAAGCTTCAGGATGTGATTGTGTTCCCTGTCGCTTGTAAAAGGCTGTGAAATTAATATGCATTAAGATGTGCAATTAAAATTATCTTTATTTTGGTTTTTTTGTGACTGCTTGCCTTTAAAAATGTGGGGAAAGACAGGCAAGTGCATGTTATGTTACTTCTTTTCTCCTTTTGGAACTAACAGGAATAAAGCATTTGACAGGCAGATTTATATGCATCTTCTAGCAATTAAAGAAATGAAGTTTTCTCCAAGTGTGTAAGGAGAAGAGGGCATCCAAAGAGAGAAAAGAGCATTAAGACCATGGATACCCTAATTAGCCAAGTGGAAGCAGATGAGATAGATCAGAAAGTTCACAATAGGCTGAGAACTGCCCGAGGAAGAAGTTTGCCAAGAAGCTGTAGGTACCTGACAGATAGTATTAGCCCAAATAAAATCTTTTTAAGGTGGCTTGGTAGAAATACTCTAAGGAGCAAACTTTACTAAATCAAACATAAAAATGTCTTTAAGCTTGCTTACTTTTCCAGCCTTGGATCTTGAATTGCCAACTTAGAGTCTGAGATTGCAAATTTGTACTTAAATATGTGTCTTGAAATTCATGCTGGTTTTGAATAAAACATTGAACTAGAGGGAAAAATGTCAAGGATTTTGCATAATACTAAGAGAGAATGATTTTAAAAATGGAAATTAGCCTGTAGCCACAGTAGTTGAAAAATTATAATTACTTAGAAAAGACATTTGTAAGTTACAGGGACTAAGACATACTGTATGTGGTGTATTTTGTCCATAATTAATGTGATTTTGAAGACAGGTATATATTTTTAAGCCTAAAAGGGGTACGTGGAGATAATTCCCTTCATCTCAGTGCAGTATTGCCAAACAACAGTGTCAAAAACTGTTTGTGAGTAGCATTTCCAGAACAAATTTAAACTGGTTCAATTGTAAAGCAGCAGAGCCCTCAAAGATTAATATTAGGTACTGGTTTGAATTGGAGGATCAGAATATGAATTTGTGAATAGAAAGCCTTAAATCATAATTAATTTACTCTTTTAGTTTAAAAAATGCAGCATATATAGCGTGGTAGCTGTTACAGGAATGGGGCAACTATATATGTGTGCAATCCTTCTCCTTAAAATAAATGGCAAATGCTTAAGAGAATCAGGTTCTGACCTGGTTACATTGGAAATACAGTTCTGAATCACTGGAATAGTTCTGGAATGCACAACTTAGTTTTCAGTCATAAGGAAAAATAATAATTTCTGGTAAGAATATTTGTACATGSGTGAAAAATAGGTAATTTATATAGAAGGGTGGTTTAAGAACCTTATCAAATGTGATTGCCAATGAACTTCTGAGTTTTCCTCTCTGTTTCAGAACCCCTGTGATGACAAACGGCACAGAGATATCTGGTCTAAGGAAAAAACCTGTGATCGGTTACCAAAATTCTTGGTTGTAGGACCCCAGAAAACTGGTGAGATTTTCTTGTATTCCAACAAGATAGGCTGTGTGTAAGTTCAAATAAGTAAAACAGTTAATCAGTGTTGACTCAGGCTGCTGTGTAGAGATCTTGATCATCTTAACAGCACTTTTTTAATTTCAGCAAATACAGCTTAATAATGTAACTTACAACAGCAGTCAGTACACATTGAAAATGCGGGGTTCAGGTGTGTTTTTTGGGGCTTTACGTCAAAATAAGTAAATTTTGATAAAGAGATGAACTAGATAGACAAGCTCTTGTCAAAGTGGAAAAAGGAAAGGACAGGACAGAGACATCTTTCAAATAGATTGGATTCTGAATTGCAAGTTCTTGTCTTGCCTGTGTCTCGTTTATAGAATCTTGTTATTTCTTGGCCTTTTTTTTCAAGCCAAAAAGTTCCTAATGGACTGTTCTAATTACAAGATTGCAGTAGTTTATAAATTGACTTAATGGTTATTTTTCTTCTCCATAATCAGAAAATTGCATGTAAGCTTCCTTTCATCTTCACCAATCCCCAATAGCTACTGAATGCAAGATTTTAAAATATTTTTGTGACAGTCTTGTATACACAAATCATTATTTTTAAAACACAGCTATTTTAAGTAGGAAAACCAGATTTCAACACTGGCACTCCAGTGTCTGTATTAACTATTTACAGTTCTTTAAATGTCCTAATTCTAAAAGCTCAGAAAGCACAGGATCTTAGGTGACATAAATCAACGTCTCCTCAGTGAAATGAAATGGTATAAAGCTGATTTAGTCCCATCTGCGACTATGATCCCCCCAGAAATGTGTGTTATGTGTATTTTTATTTTAAATCTTGGACTTTTATCCCATTTGCAGGTACTACAGCCTTGTATTTGTTCCTGATCATGCATCCTTCAATCATTAGTAACTCCCCCAGCCCAAAAACCTTTGAGGAGGTACAGTTCTTTAATAGAAATAACTACCACAGGGGGATTGATTGGTAAGATGGGTTATTAGTATAAATATAAAAGTTTATATATTGTGAACAATAGAAAAATGACATTACTGTTGGTAATGGTAACTGTGCATATATAAAGTGAGATAAGAAATAACCTTCAGTGTCCTTCTGAAATGAGGAATAAATGCAAATGAATAATGATCTTACTACAGAATATCTTAAATGCACTAACTTTTGTGAGGCTTTCTTGTAAATATCCAGGTATTAATATGTGCAGAACAGTAACAAAATATGTATTTCTCGTTACACGTGCCTTTGAAGGTGGGACAGTAATGGTTGTTAGTCAGATATATGGACACAAAAGTTACGTTCCTGCTGGAAATCTTATTTCTTAAGAGAAAAATATACTATCAGGGAGAGGCATTTTTTCCTTTAAATAGGATATAGCAATAGGGATTACGTTAAATGGGGGGCAGGGAAAGCCTCTCCAAATGTTCTTTAAAGATCGGGTAATTAGGAGAATGTGTCTCTGTGGGTCAGTAAGTGGTGCTGAGACAGAGCCTGTGTCCCTGCTGCCATGTTCACTGTGACTCCCTGGGAGTCACCAGGCACAGCTGCCCTTGAAGGTCACTCCTCATTCCTCTGCTTTCACAAAGTGCTGCACTGTAAAGCACTGCAGCATGAAAGCTGGTGACATGCTGCGGTGGCTGGGGAGCACCAGTGAAGGATTATTGATTTCTTGTCTTGTTTCTTTATTTTGCCCCCAGTTTAAGGGAAAATACTTTTATTGCCTTTGACTTTGTATTCATCCGTAAAATTAACAGGGTGAACGCTGTTCTGTGGTCTCAGAGCAGACACATCAGATCCAATTTGTTTGTACGTCACTCGTTTTCCCAGAGTTGTAATTGCTGCAGCACATTCCCACTGGGAAGGGTGGTGAGTCAGCCAGTTGTGCCAATGGAGAGGTGCTGGATGAATGACTGGGAGTGGGAAATTGCTGCTGAAGCGTTTGCAGTCAGTGAGGAGGGCGTGCAGGCGAGGCAGAGCAGCTCCACGCTGATGGAGCAGCCTAAGTACAGCAAGCCYGTTCTTCCACAAAATCAATGTTTTCGTGTTGCTGGAAAACTACTGTGCTGCTTCTCTCTTTCCTCCTGCCTTATCCCCTTCCCTAAGGTGCAGGTACAATTTGGCTGCCACACACAYGTCAGATTACCTTCATCTTAACGTGGCACTGGTGCATAAAGCTCACAGTGGTCAGCCTGTCTAGAGCAGGCACATCCCTTTGACAGGTTCTCACTACAGCAYCCATTATGTGCCCCACCATCCCTGCCAGGTTCCCACAGTTAAGTCTTGGATCCTCAGAACTCCTGGTGTAGTTGCCTAATTCTTAGATTTGCATTCTGTCTGCCAGACAGATCTCTCGGACCACCTAGTCTGATAGTGTATTTCAATGCTGGCTTGTAATGAGCTTACCACTTTGTAATTAGATACAAGGGCTCTCCTCATTAGTCCATTAATTGGCTGGGATTCCTGCAAGAATCACAAGTAACAATCAGTTCAATTTTGTGTACAATTGTGGAGATAGGGCTTTATCCCTGGGCTGACTCTGACTTAGTCTTTGTCCAAGCTTAGATTTAGAGCAAGGCCAAGTACAGAAACAGAAAAGGGTTCTTTTAGCCCTCAGAACCTCAGTATTGCTGTTTTGAATGCGGTATAGATGTAAATTGTAGTCTTCCAATAGACATGGCAGAACAGTAAGATGAGAATGGATCCTGCTGTTACTGAAGTGGAGAAGTCTAAATAGACTAGTCCTGCATTTCTTTATGTAAGCTTTGTTACRGGTTTCTTGGACAAGTTTCTCTAAAGCCTTCTCAGCTTTGCCCTTACTGAATTTAATAATTGTCTCATGAATGAGAGACCAAGCCAGACTTCTGCAGTCCATGTCCAGCAGAAATGCTGACCCTAAAYTTTGGAACCTCTTGCTATCACACCTAGTCTCTTTCCATTTTTCACTGACAGCACATCAGCTTCTACTTTTTTCGAATTTTCCGTGTTACCTAAAGAATCATTCACTTTTTTTGTCCAAAATCAGTGTAGTGCCATATTTGATGTTAAAGGCTTGTAGTCTTCATTGCCTTGTATTTATCATTCTACTTCCAGGACTTCAGTACAACAGCGTAATAACTCCACACGTGATCTAGAGCAGATTTGCCCCTAGTGCCTGTTGCCTCGCCCAAAGCTGGCCTTCTCCTTTCCTGGTAAAGCATTCTGAGGCCACACAGTCAGGCCGAGTCATTAGCTTTTAATAATTTTGTGAGTAAAAATGGGTACAACTTCATCATGCTCATCAAATCAGCCATAATACTTCTAGGAAACAAAAGTCCATTGACTTCAATGGTTACAATTTCAAAGCCAACAAGAGCATGTCATTTGATTTAGAAGTAGCTCACTTGCATGAATAGAACAAAGTCTAAGCACTGGAAGAAATCTCAGTCCTTAATCATGGTCTTCAGAAGAGGCTGTTTTAAATAACATTTATTTTCTCAATACAGGTTAACTGAAAAGTCAAGTGGGCCAAAATTTCCCATTTATTGTTTTCCCAGCAATAAGAAGTGGTCTGACGGCCAGGGATAAAGAAGTCCTTATATGACAAAGCAATTGCAGGAATTTAACTACAACTTCATAATGGATGAGGAAAGCTCACAAAAACCCCTAGAACAACTACAACCCAATTTTCCCCAAAAATGTGACTCTCAGAAAAATAAGTGAATTCTGTCCCTGCTTAGAAACCTTTTACCTGATGAAGCTATGTGGGATTGTTTCAGTGCATCTTCCCCACACAAACAGCCTCTTCTCAGTGAAAGCAATTCTGACACTAAGTAGCTTTTTCTTAGAGTATTGCACTTCAGTTGATGTCAGCAAAAGGCCAGATTTGGAAAATTCAGTTTCTTCTTTAGACTTCAGTTTGTTCTGACTGAAAAGTGAGAACTTGCTAATTTTAAGATACATAAATACTGTAACATTTTTATCCAGTTAAAAAAAAAGCTGCAATGTCTAGTTACTTGTAGTGAGAAGCAAGCTAGTACCCAGTAAAATGTGATTAAAGATATAATGTAAAATTTGGTTTGCCTTTTTTTTTTTTGCAGTTAGGCTTTTATTTTAATTGAATATTCTAGAATAAAATATGCTTAACAGATTTATCAGCCTTTGTGGGATTTTTAAGTAGTTCTGAGGATGATGTTGCTTTCCCAGGTACATGGATTTCTTTCCCACTCCTTCTAATATCACCACTGACTTCCTCTTTGAGAAAAGTGCCAACTATTTCCATTCTGAGGAAGCTCCCAAGAGAGCTGCTTCCCTCATCCCCAAGGCCAAGATCATCACCATCCTCATCGACCCGTCCGACCGCGCGTATTCCTGGTACCAGGTATGCACTTGGGAGAACGTGGGCAGGCACCAGTCCAGGTTTCCACCTTGAATCCTCTCTGTATATCCTCTCAGGATATATCTGTGTAAAGGAGTTGCATAGCACCAGCTTTTATTCGTCAGTCAGTGACCATATGTGATCACCCTTGGGCTGAGATATCTGTCATTTAAACCTGAAAATATTTTAAGGGTTAAAATAACAGAAACCACTTTTTCAAGTCTATCTATAATGTAAAAAATGGTTACTTAGTCAATTAATTTATATAATCAGCACATACAGAAATTAGTATGTAGACACGGTTATCTAGTTCATGCTCAAAATACAAGGTAGGTTAAGAAATTTTTGTCAGTAGAAGCAACCAGTTTGCCTTGTTCTCCCAGCTTTTGTAGTCTGTAAAGTTCCACCAGTGTCACTTCTTCTACAGCATCAGCGATCCCACGAAGACCCCGCAGCTCTGAAATTCAGCTTCTATCAGGTGATCACAGCTGGCCCTCGAGCCCCCTCTGAGCTCAGAGCTCTCCAGAAGAGATGCCTGGCCCCTGGATGGTATGCTATCCACATTGAAAGATGGCTCACTTACTTCCCACCTTACCAGGTGAATAAGAATCTTGACATCCTCATCCTACATATATATATATATATATATGTATGTATATATATATATATATATATATATGTATGTATGTATTCTGTCCTAAAAGTTTACCTTTGTAAAAGTCTTGCCTAGTGAATGCTGATCTCACGGATATCCTATGAATCATTAACCTCCTTCTGGCCCCGTGTGAGATCAAGCCTCAAAAGATGCACATCCTAAGCCCTGAACATCATGTGATAACACCAGACCAGCCAGACAATATCACATGATCAGTATCTCCTTGGGAGATTTATTTTTGGAATGGAATTTTGTGACATTGGCAGCGTGTCTGGCACCGCTCCCCACCCAACAGTTAGAGGGAGGTTGGCTGCAATCCCAACCTTCTGTTTATCCAGGACTCCTGTAGCTGAGACAAGTTGGCTGGAGTCTGCACCTTCTGTTTTCCCAGAGTGTGTCAAGGAGGGTCTGATGCATCTAGCTGGTGTTATTCTCCACATACTCTCTTTTCAGCCAGCCTTGTATCTCTCTTCAGGAGACACACAATGCTGTAATATCCTGACTCTCGTATTACATTCTCCTCATTATGTTTTCATTTGCTTTTCTCCACAAGTTACCCGTGAATATTGAATAATATGCATTGTCATGCAGATTTTTGCCAGATTTTATGTCCCACAGTGATAGTGAAGAACCAGCTCTGGTACCCTTAAGTTTTATCTGGAAAAGTAGTAGCCATTAATACGATTTTTTCTTGGCTGGACCAATCTCTCTCAATTTCCTGCCAGTATTTCTTGTCTTTCTAGATCCTTCACTGCCATTTCTCTGTTGTCACAACAGCTTCCAATGCAATATAATTTCAAATTTAATTAAGATGCTATTTACTCTGCTCCCAGGTCATTAATGATGATGACAATTAAGACTGGGCTCATTATTGTTTCCTGGGGCAGTACTGTCCGTACAATGAAGGAGTTTGGCAGAGGTGGAAGTTTCAGTTGCAATCCTGAAATAATGAATTTCAAATTAAACCTCCATTTATTTTCTCTGTTGTAGTTGCTCATTATTGATGGACAGCAGCTGAGAACTGACCCATCTACTGTAATGGATGAAGTACAGAAGTTTCTGGGAGTCTCTCCTCATTATAATTACTCTGAAGCCCTAACGTGAGTTAATTAGTTCATCATTTTCATATGTTCCTACATTCCTAAAATACCAGCTAGTCTGTAAGTCAGCTCCCTGCAGAATAAAGCCCCTCACAGTTCTTTGAGCTGTCAGTAGGGTGAATTGTTCAGAACACAACTTGGGGTTAAATTTTCCATGAATCATTCACTGAGCCACTTGGCTGTTACAGAAGTAGAGCTCTGACAGACAAAGTGCTGCTTTGTCAGAATTGCATATGAAWTTTGAATGGATCAAAAGGAATTTTACTTCCATGAGTGGAACATGGAATGCTGATATGCATAAACAGAAAGCAAATAGAATTAATTTCTCTTTATTTTTGGCATTAGCTGAAAAACAGATTCAGTTATATCAGTCAGGAATGTAACATCCACTCCTTTGGATTCTGACTCCTAGATTGGGTTACACACAAATTTTACACTGCACAATGTTTGTTTCAGGTTCGATTCACATAAAGGATTCTGGTGTCAGCTCTTGGAAGAAGGAAAAACCAAGTGTCTTGGAAAGAGCAAAGGCAGAAAATACCCTCCTATGGATTCTGAGGTAAACCATTATGCTCGTTGGCATTGTATGGGAATTCAGTTGGCACATACGGGACATGACAGAGGCAAAATCATGAGAAGGGAGAGAAGACAAAATTAAGTAGGTGTTAATTATTTGGGTGCCTTTCCCTACAAAGGAGATGTTTAAGATAGCCGTGGAGTGCATAGACTTTCAGTTCTTTATTTCAAATGTGAAGATTAAGTCATCAAAAAAACAACAGCAACAGAAAACCCCCACAAATTCTAAAACTTGGTGCCCCTTAGAAAACTCAACTTGCTGCTCCTGAAGCCCTGTCCCCTTTACCTTATGGACTTAAGCAGCAGAGGTTCCACAGTCCAGGTTTTCTTCTCATGGTCAGATGGGTGTACTTGTGTGGTCCCTTGTCTTTTAAGACTAGTTAGACTGTGACAAGTAATGCAGACACTCCTATAATCCAGTTTTAACAGAGGTTAGATTCTGTTTCTATGAATTTTATAAATACCTTCCTCAGACAAATGCCCAAATGAGGAAATTTCCATCGGATCAAATGCTGCAGCCTGTACCCAAGGGCAATTCAGTCTCCTACTCTAGCTGTACCTTTTATGTTGATTCTGTCTTGCATTGCCATTTCATTTAGCCTGACTAAAATGCAAATAAAAACTTACAGTTTGAACAGCAGTAAGAATTAATGTACCAGGTGAGCTGGGATTTTTTCTCACAGTACTTAAATTATAAATAACTTCACATCAGTAGAGTCATACTGATACAAAATCATTGGGGGAGAAGGATTTTGGTCAGAGATAAGATGAAACTGTGTTTGTGCAAAATCTTGTCTTTTTCAACTCTAAATACTTCTGAAAATGGGGGTTGCTAACTGATACATGTCTACATACAAAGATATTTTAGAAGCTGTTATTTCAATCACACTGCAGTAAAAGTATCTGCATCACCTTCAGTGTGATTCTAAATTTACAAGACTAAGAGTAGAATCAAATTTTGCTTTGACTTCAGTGTTCATTTTGGACAACCTTTGTTTCCCTTGAAATTACCTCTTAGAGTTCAGCTCCTTGCATGCAGTAGATAGCATAAAACAATATAAATTGCATAACAGGAAGTAAAGTTTTCACACAGGTCAAACCAACTTTGAAACCTCGAATTCACAGCAGCTACAGTACAGCATTTTATTAAATAAAACCCCCTCCTTTTGTATCCATCAGTGCAGGGCCTTTCTGTCAAGCTACTACAGAGATCACAACGTGGAACTGTCAAAACTCCTCCACAAACTGGGACAACCCCTGCCATCGTGGCTGAGACAGGAGCTACAGAAAGTGAGATAGCATTGGAAGAGAGCTTTTTGAAATCTCCCTTCCACATTTCAGTCGTCATACCCGAACTTTCCAGCAGCTACCAGAAGGTCTTGTAAGATATACCTCTTCAAAAAAGTGTAAAGGATAGAAATTATTTCCATATGCTGGCATGTGGATTGTAAAAATACATGTGTTTCTTAGAGCTCTGGTGGGCCAAATCTTTCTCATAAACATTTCTGGGCCTGTGGACTTGTGGACTACTGTGCACATATGTGGAAGTTATTTACAACTGGTATAAGCGTCAGAGATACACGACCTGTCCAATTTCACGGTAAATATTCACATTTTTATGTATCAGTTTTAAAGTATTGTGTCTCATGTAGGTTTTGTAGCCCTTTGTTGGACCACTGACAGTTTTTCTGAGGATTTGATTATTGTGTTGCGTAGGATAAGATAACTTAATGTAGCACAAAATGCCCAGAGTACTTCTGCCTTTGGAATCAGCTTGCTAATGCCCAAAGTGTGTGCAAACACAGGGGAGCAGTACAGTTATCATGTATCATTTAGCTGTGGGTGGCAACAAATGCACCCAGCAGCATACGGAATCCACAGGTGTAGAAAGAAAACCACAAACAAGCAAAACAGAACCTATGATTATATCCTGTAACAGCAAACCCTTACGGTGTGGGAAGGGCCTTTGTCTGTAATTAATATGTCTGTTTTTGTACTGACTGAGATGTGAATTATCTGAGCAGAAACTTAACTGGATATGTGAAGCACACAAGTTGCAGTATTAGACTTCAACAACCGTGACCCAAACTGGAGCAGGGCAAGGAAGAGGCTTTCACTCCTGGTTCTGTGAGCAGCCAGATCTGGACACTGCACTGTGGGCTTGCATTTCTGTGAGTCAGGAGTGACTGCACTGAAATCAGTGAAAAACTCATAAAAAGCAGAAAAAGATGCTTACTTTTATTGCCTTAATTTGCACCACTATTTTTTCCTTAATTTATTTGCCTTTAACCTATGCTTTTCCCCCCTCAACCTCATCAAAATTGTAATATCTTTCTGCAACCTTCAGATTACGTCAACTGCAAAAATAACCAGATTTCCAGATGAAAATAGCAGTTCTGTTTCCAGATATGTTAAACATGTTTGGTATTAAATATTAGGAGTAAGCTTTAGAGGGGAAAAAAATAAACACAGTTTGTAATCGTGGTAGAAAATTACACTCGAATCATGGGAAAACACAAATATCCACCCTTACAGGCAGATATTTATGTGATAGTTCTCGACAATACATCTCTCAATGCATCAGATGAGATGGGAGATAAAGTCTAATCAATAGTGCTTAGAAGTTGAGGAAGATCATTGGAAACTTCAGCTAAGTGTGGCCTTAAAGCTCCTCACTGAACTTCAGCTCTGAGTGTTTCTAAAGGCATGAAGGGTTAGTGAAAACAAAAGAGAACTACAGTACTAAATGCAAGGCTTTATACAGTAGCTCTGTAATGTTTTCATCATTTGTTTCAGGGTGAATACTTAAAAACATGCATCAAATGGTGGAAAAACTTCCTATTGTCTCAGTGCTGTTTTACGACATTTATGTAATCATACAATTTAACTTTCAAGGTAATGGAATGGAAACCAGTCTGTTATTTCCTAAACAGAAAACAGATGTTGAGATCCTTACTGTACCTCTAACTGGTAATCTTTATTATTTATTGATTTTGTCTATGTAATGTGTGGTTTTGATAGGCCTGTAAAGAAAAAAATCTAGACAAATTTGCTGTATATAACAATATTCTTTACGCAGCACATTTTTGCTAAGAGAATATGCATGATTAAGGATGAGGACCTACTAGAGTAGACATTTTTTAAGATTAACATCTCTATTATTTATTAGAATGAGAATTTCATTTCACTTTAAATATTCAGTCATATGGATTTGTCTCAAAAGCTGACTGGTCTTAAAGTACTTCTTATTTGATAAAAGAAACACTCTGGATTCTGAACATCTGTAAAAGCAAATACTCTGCATGCTATGGACAGCTTGTGCATCCTGCAAGCATCCATATAGATTTGTTACACCTAAATTGAATAACTGGAGAGAATACCTGGGGTTTTCATCCTGTCGTGATTGATTTTACTCGATACAACCTGGTGTAACATCACTCAAACGTTTTAAAAATGCAGGGATTGCACAAAGCTCCTGTTGTGCAGTGCTGCCTCAGTTACTCCATGTTCTTGAGTGTAACAGCATTATAAAATAAAGGAAAATGGGAAAAACCTTGCGCACTATCAAGTGCCTGATGTTTTCAGGGTGAGAACACAGATTGAGTGCCTCCTACATGCAGGAGGAATGGCCTTCAGCCACATTCCTAGTTCATTCTTTGTTTTAAAGAATTCCCTCTCTGTCTTCTTGCCCTGGGAAAGCAAGGCCCTGAGAGAATGAGAATGAGTGGGCAGTCAAGGACAGAGTGGTGACATTGGTCACATTATCCCCTGGGGAATTTTACAGCCCATCTGTGGTCACCATGAGGCACTGGGACAATAAATCCTCCACGTGTACGGCCTTGGGTGGATTATTACTTGTTTGTAAAAGGATGGTATGAAGCCATGGGGGTTTTATTCCAGAACTATTCTATTTAAATGTGTTCTTACATTTAACAGGAGCCTTTAAGAAGCACTTTTAACATGCAGCCAACTTGGTGAAGGAGGAGGAGGCTGAGCACAGCATGCAGACAGCAGCTGGGTGTGTGTCAGGGGATGCACATTGTCAGGGGATGTACTCAGTACAGCTGAGTAACCAGGTCATTCCACACGAGTTACCTGACAAAGTGTAACCTCTGCCATTCACAGCTTACCTGCAGTGTTTGATTTCCAGAAATGAACTATCAGTATTAGTACTCTTAAAAATCCGGATTTGTTACAATGAATCTCTGTTTGCTAGTCCAAGTCAGATGTTTTATTGTGGCTGGTAACACAGCCATTGTTTCTGTTCCCCTGRTAGGTAACTGCACAAGCAATTTCTTTAACAACTGCTTGATTTTGTGAGTTTCATCTTCATTTTCATAAACATGATTCTGAAATTTGCTTTCTGCAGACATCAGTGCTGTTAAAAAACAATGTGTGGTTCTGAGCAGATATTGACCATTTGGGGGTGTAAACACAGAGCCTGATCTGAAATCACCTAATTATTTGAGCTAACATTCCTGAGAATACTGTGACATTTTCCCAGTTCTACTTGTGCAGAATGAATTAGTTTGAATGATTTGCAGACTATCTTGTACAGAATATCCTTTTTCATTGCTTAAAAATGTGAAACTTCCTCAGGAAGAAATTAAATAGATATTTCAGTGTTTATAGATGTAATACTCTTGTCATTCACATTGAATGAAAATTGCTGGAAACATTTTTCTCAGAGTTTTTTTAAATAAAAAATAGATATTATTCTGATAGTGGCATGGTATTTGAAGTGCAACAATAAACTCTGATAAGAAAATGTAGTGCTGTGTGGAAGTGACTTTCATGTTCACAGAAGTTGTCCTTTTCCAGGTTGGTTAGCAGCTATTGCAGCTTGACACTGAGCTACAACACAATCCAGCAGCACAGGAGCAGCATGAAATGTTTTCAGAAATGAAAAATACTGCTTACTCTTGCTGTGAGTGAATATTGCTGCTTTATGCAGCTGCTTGTTTTACTCCTTTTGCTTCCTGCTTACTTTTTATTTCTTGTGCCAGCACTTGCTAATGCGCTGGAGAAACATCTCCAGAGTTCGCTATTTTTAAGATAACAAGCAAAATTTATTCAAATCATTTGCCTTGGGGATTCAATAGTTGTGCCAATGCATCAGCCTACACAGACATGAGAAAAGCTTTCTTTGGAGAAACCTCTAAAGATGGTATGAATGTCCAAAGGAAAATTCACTGTTATCAACAAACTCAGAACAGAATATAAAAACATACTTMTCTAACTGGGCAAAAGCTGCTTAGGAGTGTGGGAAGTAGGATATTAAGAAAATGTTTAATTCATTACAGAGAAACGATGCAACTTAAAACTAAGAAGTCTAAACTTCTTGTATAATACCCATCTCTATAATCTCTCAAAGAAACAGTAAAGTGATAACAGATAGTAAGAAAAGGGGAAAGATCCTTGCTACAGATAATGCCTTCTTGGCCTCTGTCTTTGATTTATCCACTTTCATATAATGTTTCTTTTCAGTTCTTCCAGTCCACAGATTCCTAGACCTCAAAGGGAAAGGACTTTTTTTTTGTGTCTCTGGGTGATAGGGATGGAGAAAGCACAACAGTCAGCGAAGGGCAAATCCCAGGAGCGGGAAAGTAATCAACAGCTGAAACCAAGGGCTAGGGAAACCTGAATGGGGGAGGAATTCAGACAAAGTAAGAGTGATCATCTAAAACACATACCTTGAGCTTGAGTCTTCCCTGGGCTGAGGAYGGCTAATAATAGTTAAATAAGCTGCTGTGGTGTATAGTAATTAGGGGACATTTAGACTTGACATGAGGAAGCATTTCTATATGAGAAGGTGTTCAGACACTGGAAGAGGCTCCCTGGAGAGGTGGTTGATGCTCCAGGCCTGACAGTGTTTAAAAATCATTTGGAAAATGCCTTGAACAACAGGCTTTAACTTCTGGTTGGCCCTGAGGTGGTTGGGCATTTGGACTGATGATCCTTGTAGGTCCCTCCCAACTCGAATATTCTGTTCTGTTCTATCCTGTTCTAWCTAAAAATGAAGGTGTGGACATTTGGCCAGCATGCATTTGTTTACATGGTCTGGAAAAGGGAAATGACTTGTKTTCACCTAGAGGAATGACTTCATTTTTCTAGCACATCTTTCACGACCTCTGATTTTATTTTAGTCCATGGTTTTCAAATAACGAGCAGTATTGTTGCAGCATTTAAGGCCTATCTTATGACGGGACCCACCCTACACACACGTGTTATCTACACAGAGAAAGCAGCATCGCTGTCTCGATCAGCTGAAGGTCTCTGCTTTGTTTTGGAGAGTCCCTTAGCCCGTTTGCCCCCAGGGATGCTACTCGGTATCTTCGGGAAGGAGCGGGAATCAACACAGGAGGGATCAATCCTATTTCCCGTCCGCGAGTTCCCCTGGCCGAGCTCAGGGCGCGTGCGCGCCGTGACCCCGCCCAGCGCCTGAAGCCCCGCCCCCAGGCTTGCGTCACGGCAGCGCCCAGTTCCCGCCGCCGGCGCGTGTGGGGTCGGGCGCGTGCGGATGGGGCTCCGCGTGGGCGGGCGCGCGGCGCGGCCGTTGGCGCTGAGGGAGCGCGCGGCACGGCCGTTGGCGCTGAGGGGGCGCGCGGCGGGCGCGGGAAGGGTGAGAGGGAAGCGGCAGTGGCGGCGGCGGCGGTGCTCGCGGATCGGGCGCGTTTTCGTCCACAGCGGCAGAAGAGCGGAGCGGAGCAGACAGAAGGTAGGCTTCATGACGGGGTGGGCTCCGTAACAGGGAGGATAGGTGGGAGCCGGGCGGCGGCGGCCCGGGGCCGGGGCCCGGGCGGGGCCCGTGCCCTTAGAGGGGAGGGAGGGAGGAAGGAAAAATGGCGGCCGCCACGTGGCGGCGAAGGGGGGGAATAGGGATCCATGACTCCATGGGAGCTGCCGCCTGTGGCTGACTCCCTTCCTAGGCATGGAAGAGCAGGGCCTTGCTAATTGGCAAAACTTTTACCCTCTTGTGGGTATGAGTCGTTGACTGTGGCAAGCAACAAACCGAGTCTGCCATGGGGTTAGCCGTCTCCCCCTTTTTTGGGTATCTTTTGGTTGATTGGTTTTTCAGGTGTCTCCCTTTTTTTCCCCATAGTAAGCTATTACAGCCCAGTTTTTAAACTTTTTTTTAACTTTTTTTTTCTTTAATTCCACAGGAGCGCAGAAGCTGAAAGTATGGAGATTTACTTCTTGAACTTCTTTCCAAAAAGTATGTGGCAGGCTGTGTGTTACCTAGTAAGCTCTTCAGAGGTGAGATTTGGGGCAGGGATAATACAGATTTGATACTTTGTGTTTAGTGATTACTCTACTGTGACTTTTCCTTTGAAATCAAGGTACTGGCTTGGTGTTTTATTTTAAGGCATGCTTCATTGTTTTGTGTTTTCGGGACAGAAAAGTATAAACAAGCGCATTAGTGTGACTAGGAGGAATTGGGTTTGGATGTAGAGACGTTAGAAAACATAATGCACTATTCCTAGCATAAAAAGCACGTTTCCAGTACTTTGCCTGCCAAACTAGAAGCATCCGAATGCACAGATTTCTCAGGGTTATACTGTGCGAGGGGAATGTCTTTTTTGATAAGCATGTGAGTACCAAGAGAAATCTGCAGGAGTGAGGGAGATGGGAAGTTGATACCAACAGCTTTGTTTCAGAGCAGTTTTACAACTCCTAGGAGAGCATCCTGCTGTTCAGTGATGATTGCTGTCTTATTTGTGTTTCCAGAAGCAATATTAAACTGCCTCAAACTTGTTTTTACAGGGGAAAAACTCTCTTGAGTTAATGATGACAGAAGAAGATGGGGCTAAAATTCCACATGTGAATTCTAGGAGTAGCTGTGACTAAATCTGTTAATTTTTGCCTACGGCAGGGTGGATGTGTTTAATTGTCTGGAACTGATGCCTTTTGGGAGCAGTAATATTTTTGGTTGTCAAGTAGAGCTAGCAAAAGCTAATTTTAGGCTAGGTCTTAACCTCGATTTTTCAACAAAGTTTAAATTTTTGAGCTTTAATGAGAGCTGCTGCAGTCCATCTGATCTTGATGATGAGGGGCTGAAACCCAGCTTACTGTGCCTGAAATTAGGCTTGACTGCTTCTGTACGGGCAAACACAGTTAGGATCTTGTTTTGTGCTGCTTTCGGGGATGTGCTGCTCCACTCTTGGACCTGTCACTAAGCCTTAAGCTATTACAATAATGGTTTTGGTAGTCAAGTGGCTGTGCTGCACCTTCAGGGATGGCTCCTCTGCTCTCGAAGTGTGTTAGAAAGGCTGTTGCAAGGAGTGTGCCTGTGCTGCAGAAGCTGCAGGTAAGTTTTTGAAGTCTGGAAAATGGATGTGGAAACTACAGCTGTCATTTTGGTGTCTGTGTGAATGTAAAACATTTGAATGTATGAATAAGTCAATAAAGAGACATGACTTTGGCTGTACGTGTGGCTTTTTTCTTGAAAGACTGCTGGTAACTAATACTAGACCTGCACGTGTTTGTCAGAATTACTTACACATGCCAAATCTGCTTGTTCTGGGGACACACCTTTTGGGCCTTAAGTGTGGCAGAATCCGTGGTGTCAGGTGGCTCATGCATTGTGTGGGAACCACTCCAGAAGTGGTATGGCTTGAATCAGAGGTAAGTGCTGCAGGGCAGAAACAGTGATTTACAATAGAGCTGATTTTTCAGTTGCTCTTGCTGAGGGATCCATATTTAAGAAAATTGATGGAGATCCAGTAGAGGGTGAATCATTGTGTACTCAGACATAAAGATACTTTACTTAAAAGTAAATGTGCTGTCTTGGTGAATACCAGCTGTGCTGGCACAATCTCTTACAGAATATCTTTTAGATAATAAAAATTTTTTTGCAAATAGTTGGAAACGAAAACATTAGGGGAAAGGGAGGCTTTGAAAGGACTGGGAAACAAAATCTGTGAAGCGAGAACTGAGATGATCAGCATGCGACGTTATTGCTGCTGAGTGTTTATCAGCTGAGGTCAGGATTCCTGTGTGAAGTGAATGGAGCAGATCTGTGGGCTCTAATTACGGCATGGATTAGATCTGAGGAAATGACTTCTGGTGGTTGTGTTTGGTGGGGAGATTAGGGAGCTGTCATAGGAAACTTCCAAATTTTTTTTAAGCATATACTTTTTCTGCCCTAGCGGAAGTACAGTTGAATGTGTGCTCTTGTGTGGCACTGTAATAAGTGATAGCACACCTGTTTAATTGGTGGTGTGTGATTACTCTCTCCTCTTAAACAGCCCTATCATATGGCAGGCATTCTTACTGCTCAGGATTCCAAGGTGGTGGCTGCCAAGCCTAAYAGCCAACAATCTGGAGTGTGTACTGTGTTTCCTTTTCTCCAAGAAGAGTGGACTTCTATTGTAACCTCAGCGCTTCTAGAAAATAACACATCTGTTCTACAGGGGCAGTTGCTTGCTTATCTTACATGGACAAATGCCAGGCAGACTGGTCCTTGTACTTTGGGAAGTTGTTCAGGGTCAAGTAAGATACGCATTAAGGAGGCTTTGTGTGTCAGTTGCAGTGATGTTTCTTTATATTCTCTGGAAAGCGAACAAAAACTTGGGAAGTTTAGGAGGGCTGCGTGTACCTCTAAATCAGGGTGCAGCAGAACCTGGAGAGGTGACACATCTCTTTAGGATGGTCATCTCATCTGGTAACGGAAGTGCCAAGTGTTTTCATGGTTTGTGCCACCATTAGCACAGTTGTTAAACAGGGTTAAAAGTGTAGGCTAAACTTAAGACAACATAACTGGTTTGAGTTAAAGCACTGGGAATTCTGTCATTCAAGAACAAACTTCCTTCTCTGAGAAAATAGCCCTAAGTTTATATGCTTTGAAGAAGATGCTTTGAAGAGCCCCCGTTCTCAGGTAATACAGCTCATGTGAGGTTTACCCATCTGATGTTCTGCAGTGGTGCTTGTACATCCACAGCATTAATTAATGTACAGAAATTGTAGTCAGTGTGGCAGTTTTTATTGTATACCATCAGGCTCACTGAACAAAAATGAGAATGGCGTAAGATGGAGACAATTTCATTTTATGTTAAAAACTGAAAAGGCATGCTCAGCATGGAAACAGTAGTGCAACATTTTAAAATCCAACAAAGCATTCTATTAAAAGAGCAAAACTAGCAAAGTACTGTACTAAATCTAAACGTTTACTACACTCAGTATGCAGGTTTAATTCCCTCTCCCCTCAAAGTATCCTATTTTTGTGGTGCAACTATTTAAAAGATGATTATTTCGCCTGTATACAACGCATATATTGCACTATGTAGCCTACTTCACCACAAGTCTCTGGGTCTTTTGCAGCAAAGCTCGGATGTTACAAGCAGATACATTTTGACAGACTGAGTTCCCCTGTATAATTAAGGGCTGTATAGAAGTAAAAATGTAATGGTTTCAAAGTTCACTAGCACAGTGTTTCACATTGGTCTAACAGTAGGTGGTCACAGTACTGTGGTTTTTGATGTTTTTAAATAGTTCACACTATTTCACATAGTGTGGAATTACAGAGAACTAAAATGTATTAAAGCACCTCATGTACTAGTTTAGCACCAGTTACAATAATTAGTCCTGACCCTTGAAAACTTAAGTTTGAGGTCAGAGAGATTAAGGGCCAAATGTTCAATCACATGGGCTTCTGCAATGTCATTGCCACTTTGTATGCAAGTGAGTTGTCTTGGATATTTGTTGTAACACCAGAGAGACACACAACCATACAGAAATTAATGATTGCCCACTTACAGCATGAATGCAAGCATCCCACTTTTTCACAAAACACCACACAACACAGGCATAGCCAGTTTGATGAAAAGGAAACAGGGGAGCAGTCACTGGTAGTCACAGTTCTCACAATCACTATGTGGTGACACTCATCTGCCACACTTGTCACACTGGAGTGTTTCATGGCCCACAGCTTTCAGCTCAGTTATTATGAGCATGGTTGTTAATGTGGTACTTAGAGCACACTTGGAGGTACTCAGCATGGCCTTTGACAGGGACTGTAGAGGTAGTGCTGAGCCAGTTCCCAGGTGATTTCCAGACTGGTACCCTTTAGTGTTGCACTAAGGTGGTGATTACCTCCTGTGTTCTAGGTTCAGTGTGGTGGCCCTTTCTAGGACAGTAAGTTGGTTATCAGTGCATTTTTATAATAAGTTAGGGATTTCATAGCATGGGGAACAGTAGTTGGAAAAGGAACTAAATGGAATCAAGATGTGTCAGTGCTTTAGAAATCACTGAAAACTAAGCTTTCCTGCGAGATCAGTCTGAACCAGTGTTGCAACTAAGCAGGAGAGAGTTGTCTAAATATTATTTTGTAGAAAACATAGTTTAAGACTTTACAGACCTTGTCAGACAAGTTTTGGCTCAACAACTCCATTGTATGTATAACTTTCTCTGGTAGGATTCACAGAGGTTCTTTGCACTACTTGAGGAAAGCCCAGCAGTTACAGGATTGGGATGTTTGTTAGTCTGACACTGTACTGACAGCTAGTGGTAAATAGGAAAAGTGAATCCTCTCCAAAATGCTGTATGTACTTAAAATTATGAATTTCACAAATAAGACAAATGTTACTTATGTAGAGGAGAGAAAATAAGGGGTTGCTCTTGCAGCTGTGCAGGATGTTTGTGGGGGAACTGTCAGTGTACTGCCTGTTTTATTTGGGAATGTACTCTATGCACACTAACCTGTGAGGATATTTAGCAGACTACCTGGGGATCTGATTATTGACCATTATTTTCCTTCCTGCATATATTCAGAATTACTTAGCAAGAATCAGTCTACTAATTGTCTCATTAGGTACTGAAACATGAGTCAGATTTAGGGGACTGAGTGTAAAATCATAGTACTAATAGATTAAATAAACTAGACTGAGGATTAATTGAGATCAGTAATTAATCGTAGAGAAGCTTGGAGCATAAATAGTTTGGAGCTGCAGCCTTGTAGGCAGTGAGTCTCAGCAAAGTCTCCAGCTGTCCTGCTCCAGTATTAACTCTACCTGACTATCACTTTTCCCCTTAGATACATGGTAACTTGTTCATGCAATATTTACACTTCTGGAACAGGGAGGATAATAATCCCTAACTGGAATGATTGTGTGTATACAGCTTGGATTTAATAAAAAGAAAAACACACAAATCCGGAAAATGTCTGTTTCCACCCACTGTGGGCCCCAGCTGTGCACTGCTTGTGCTGTTCAAGTTGTCCTGCCTCAAAGTTTGGTTTTCATTACAGACACTCATAGTTTGGTCACACTTTTAATCCAGGGTACGAAAGACGATACTTTTGTGTAGACACCTGGGGAATCTTTGACCCCACAGCCGTAGCCCCAGGAGGTCACACCGTACACAACCCAGCTTTCCCCAGGGCGTTCACACATCAGTGGTCCACCACTGTCTCCTTGACAGCTGTCAACACGTTTCTGTTCCTGCATGTTTCCAGCACAGAGCATTCTTCCTGTGAACCTCCTTTTGTAGCGCTCTTCGCACATCCTCTTGGGAAGTAAGGGGATGGCAGCCTGTTGTAATGTTCTTGAATACGCCCGTCCTAGAAAGGAGATCCAAATTATTGTCTCATTACAATGGTTGGTCTTGGAAACATACATGTGATTTAATCCAATTTTTGCTCTCAGGCCTTCACGCTGCTTTGTCATTACATAAAATTACTGGAAGCAAGACTACTGAAAAAATCTGCATTAAATATAATACTAAAATACTATAGGTATTGTAAATGTAAAATATAGATGCTTTTTAAAAAGTAGCTTTTCTGCATGTGTTCTCCAGGTCTTTCCAAGGCTGGAGTTTGGTTTATTCTGAGCACTTTGTGTCTTCTACAGAAGAATGCTTTAATACCTCTATGAGGAAGCAATTTGTGGGAGTCTTGAGCAGTTGAGAGTGAAGCAGTAGAAATACTTCATTTCTATGTCACCAGTTCAAATCTAGTGTAGCTCAGCCTGACAGGTGCTGCATCTTCTGGTGGCTTCCACGTAGAGCATCCAAATGGATCTTTCTACTTTTTTTCCTTAGCTTGCACCTCTTTCCATTGGAAGCATGGAAAATGAAAGCCAGTGTTGGTTTGGCCTTTTTTTAAGTAAAATCTTATAACTTGTGAAGTAATTATGATTCATATTATAGTAAGTGTGAAATGTCAGCTGAGGTACTGCAATGATGTAATTTCTTACCATAAATTGAAGCCAATTACTGCAGTGGTTAATGTTTCCTTAAACACATGTCCTAAGTTAACAGTATTGCAGGACTTTCAGTGAATTATGTAAAAAGGCTAGACAGAGCTAGGCAATGAATTAACAATTGATTTTAGCAAAAATCCCACCCTACACGTCTCTCTCGTTTATTGTAGGACAGTGACCCCAACATCTGTGCGCACAGATTAGTGCGTGTAAAGAGGAGGAACGGATACTTGGCTGTGCCTTGTCTCCTTGCCAGATTGAGTGACTCACTGGAACAAAGGCTCAAGTGTGGTTGCTGTCTTACACTGTATTCAGCACCACGAAAACATAAAACACGGTTATTAATTTGTGAAACATTTAGAGGACAAAGATCTTTGAAGAGGAAGAATCTTGTACTGACCGGAAAAAGCGAGTAGAAGCCTGGAATGCAGATTGCATTGAGGCTCTTGTAAATTTTGGGAAGATGTTCTATTATTTAAATCAAAGCTGGTTGAAAGTGTCAGTTGTAACAAGGAACACTAAAATGTTATTTGAAATTCTATTATGTGTATATTTTCCATTCATTTTTCTATTGTAGCAATTTAAATAACCTGTCTAAAATTAAAATACTCATGGTCCTTACCTTTGAAACCTCATATGTGTTAGAGCTGTTAGTTATGTACTGAGGCAGGGGGTGATAAGCTGCTCTGCGGGGTGGGCCTGGCAACAAATAAGCTTTTTATTCCTGCTTGTCAGTCTTAATGAGGCCATTTTAGTGATAGGGTCTGTGATTTAGAGTGACATGGTTAATCACTGCTTTCCAAACACAAACTATGTTCAGTAAACAAAATGTTGTCATTCCTGGTTAAGGATCAGGAGAGAAAACATTCCCCTATGTAAAAAGTAAAATGTTTTCATTTTGAGCATTTTCTTATTTTAATTATTTGAAGGTTTTTTTAAAGCAGCCTCAGATAACCAGATTGGTGCACAGAAATTATTTTACCTGTGTCACCCCATCCAGTGATGAAACAGTGGGGAGCAGTTTTCTGTGGTCGCTCCCTCCTCAGTGGCAAGCAGGCAGGTAAGACGTGGGTGCTGAACCTTGCACACTGTTCCTCGGGCCCCTGCAGCCTCACCAAGGCAATGTCATAGTCGCTGCTGTCAGGCCTGTACTCCTTGTGCATCACAATCTCCTGGACTCCGATTTCCTCCTCGTACTCCTCCGGAACCAGCGTGTGATAGTCTCCAACCCGCACCACGTAGTTGCGAGTGTTGTTGCCATACCTGAGATGGAGGTGAAAACAAATAGGGCTGGCTCAGGCAAAGTCACATCCTGAGCATGCAAATAGAGTTCATCAGTTTCTTTATTGTGCACTTAACTAATGTTACCAAAAGATTTTTTTAAAGAACAAAAATGCTTTCTCAAATGTTTACGCTGACACTTCAGTGTGTTCTAAAGAATATAAAAACCTTCTCCCGAGGTTTCAGGTTGTGCTGTGTTCCTTTTTGTATATTTTCACAGGCAAGTTTCTTATGGCCATCTGCCGTGACTGGCACTTACTTCAAATGTACAAGGTGTGCATTATAAATTTATTTAGTAAGGGTAACACAAACTGCCAGTAATCGCAATGACAATCTGAGTACTGACATCATTGCAGTGCTCCAGTAATTACTAGAATGAAAACAGTGTACAGGCCTGCTTTGTAGGTTGGTTGAGAAATTCTAGAGGCTTAGGTAACTTAATAAAAACCTCTTACATCAACTGAAGTTATAGCAAGGACAACAAAGCATACATGCATCACAAGCACCTATTGTCAAACTGACAGGAGGCCTGTAAATCTTAGGCTTGTTTTGCATCTCATATAATCCCAATTTCTTTCGCATCATGGACTAAATGATAAATACTTTGGAGATTATTACTGTGGCTGAAATAACAATTCTCTGTGCATGCCTTCGAAGATTTTTGTATTACAGGACACACAGCCCTTCTGGGCAAAATGCAAACAAGAGAATACTGTTGGGTATATGTATTTATTTTAAAATCTGGCTAAGCTAACAGAAATATTTTTCCTTTTATTTCTCCCTTTCCCTAATAGCCTTCAACAAGAAATTTCTAATACGCTTGCAGAAAATAAGCCACAGCATCCCATCACCTTTTAATCTATGCCTATTCTTTTTACACCATCCAGCAATGTTCTGGTCTCCATAGCTTGCTAAAGCTTGCTTGAGGAGCAGCAGACAAAGCAGGAACATTACAATTTTTGGCACAATATACAGCTGTACCACTGAATATTTCTTCTAGTTGTGGGTTGCATTCCTGGTTGCCTGTAAAGCTTTCTTGGTCTAATTCTGCAGATCTCCTTCAGGTCTTCCATGAGCAATATTGCACTTTTAGGCTTTATGGAGAGAGAGCTGCAGGCTGTGAGCAAACATCTGTTCATCTCAAGATGACCTTCGGTATGGGATAAATGAAGGGGTTTTTCCTATGCCTCATATTTCTAAGTATCCAAAGTTATTTTTTTAAAATTTATAGACCTTCCAATTTCCCTACAGCTGTCAGAATAACTCAGGACAAAACTTCCTAATAAGATGGGTGGGTTATAAAACAAAAAACATTTTATCTTAAATTATGTATTTGCGAAAGTATAGAAACCAGTAATTCCACTGTAGTACTGGTGAACAATTCTAATCATCATGCATAAAATTACACTTAATTTTTATCCCTAGTACAGATGAGCCGACTTTGGTTACTTAAGCAGTGTTCCAGTTTCCAGGATATGAGAAATGGTATACTGGCCTTTCTCTTGTCCATCTGCGGAAAATATCTGAAGAAGGCACTTGATCTATAGATAGCTCTAGGAAACCTATCCCTTAAAATCACTCTGAGATCATTTGGAAGTTCAGCCCAGACTGTCCAAAGCCAGCTGAGAGCTAAATGCGCCTTTCCCTCATTTACAGTGAATAGTGCATCCAGAGGCTGTTGGAGCTGCGTGCTTAGGTCTAACTGCAGTTTAAGTGTAACTTCTGGGACAAAACAATCATTTGGTCACTGAGACCCTGAATAACAGTTTCAGGGTAGCCTGCAACAGCCCCTCAAGTGGCTGCACCAATCTGGAAGTACCACAGGGTACTTTGCTCCAGCCATGCTGCTGCCCCGTCATGTGGGTGCTCAGCAGAGTATCCAAAATGGCCACTCCTTGGCACCACATTCCGTTTTCAAGCCTGTAATCAAAGGCTTTCTCAAGACCTCCGGTAGCATCCTTGGTAATCACTACAGAGATGATGAACAGGGGAATAGGAAGCCACTGTCTATGAATTTTGATGAAAGCAACTGAAGTGCTTCCATAGTTCTGCAGAAACACCTGGGACATCAGTTGAAATAGCAGGAAATTTTACTGAGTTTGACTATTTCAGCTTGAAATAGTACCAAGGAAAGTCTTTGTCATTTCAGGAAACATGAAAAGATGTGCATCTGATGCTGAGCAAAGGTAACACTCTGCATTTGAGTAAAAGTGTATCTGACTCTTCATTTTAGCTACTAGGGTGCAAAAGGAAAGGCTCAAAGTCAAAATTTGAAAAATTTGCAGCCCACTTGAGCAAATTCTAGCAAATACCCTCAAAGCTCTACTGCTCTTCTACGCTTTTTTCCCAGCCCATTCCATTGACATAATCCCCATTGAAAGTTTAAAATACTAGATTAACTTCCTTATTGTGCAAGTTAATGCTTTTATACTTCAGTAACCTCATCAGCAGTGAAGTCCTACATTTAGTCACTGCTGTGATACAGTAAAAATGTCTATCACTGCCAAGATCTGTTGTTATCAAAACTAATCCAAACTATTACCGTCCCTGTGTTTGGTGTCTGCTCAGTTGTCTTCACTATAACCTGAAAGCCGTAAGCTGCATTTTTGTTGGAACAAGGTTAAAATGTCAGAAGTGTTGTCTATATTTTTTCATGAAAATGCTGAAGTTGTGAATATAAATCACATGAATGATACCACCCAAATAATTTCAATGCATTAGGGTGGTTTTTTTGTTTGAGAGAAAGGAGGTTGAGTGGTAGGGTTTTTTAACACCTAAGGCCAACTTTTGGAATAGTTTTCCACGGGCTTGAACCAGAATGGTTTTCCCTATGCCCAGAACAACAAAACAGTTTGAAACGTGGTGCACTATTGAAGAGAGACCCACCTTTTGAAGCAGTGTGCAGCAGTGAGGACCCAGCAGCTGCTGATGAGAGTAGCACCACACAGGAGTCTCCCGTCACCATGAGAGGATTTCAGCCGCAGTGCCACCTGCCAGGGCCAGCCACCCCTGCAGGGGAGTGACACATGGTGTTCAGGGTACAGCAGTGGGGAACTCAGGTAGCTGCTCAGTTACCTGGAATGTGCATCCTGTTGGCTTTCTCTGACACGGCTTACAAAATGTGCTGTTCATTAATGGTGGTGAATACCTTTATATTCCTGCAGCATTCAGAATTCCATTTAACAATGGTCCAGATTACGTTACAGAGAGTTTGGGCACCCAGTACTCTGAGTGCTTCCTCCCACAGTCAGCTATTTGAATTTTCCCTTCTCAGATTGCATTCATTGGGCCAAAAATACATTCTGTGGGTTCCTCGCCAAATACCGTTCAAGTCAACAAACCAGAAATTTCCTGTCAACTGGAGAGGGGAAAGGGGAATTTCTTGAAAAGCTGAATCCAGCATCCATCCCTGTCTTCATGAAAAAGGAAGTTGGCAAACCAAAAGGTATAAAGCAACTGTAGAAGTCTCAAGTATAGATGAGCACCTTTTGTCAGCCTGTGATTATCTGTTTTTTATAGTAGATCTGGCCATATTTGCATACCTGTGAATACAGGATGGATTCTTTTTTGCTGGTTTAATAGATTAGGAATCAGAGAAGGGAGAGGAAGAGAGATGCACTTTTAAGTAACAGCAGCATCTAAGAGTAAGCAACAGATAGTCTGTTGTCTTGAGTGTTTTCTGAGTACTGTCAACTTGAATGGATGTGCTGGACAACAAGAGCTGCCAGGGATCATCTAGTCCAGCATCTCAGAGTTACGAGTGCCAAACGTTTTAAAGTAAGGTGGAGAAATTCACTTCCCGTAAATATTAAAACAATTTAGGCACTTTTCAGTTTTGGAAGATAGGATTTAATACGTTTTTCTAAAATGAGGTAATTCAAACAGCTTTGGATTTGCTGGTACATATGTAAGTATCTAGTTCTTTTCAAACTTCCTCAAGTTCTTTGTCTTGACTTCTTGTGACATTGAGCCCTTTTCTGATATGTATGTGTGCTCCCTTTCTTGATTTTGAAGCCTTTCTGTGTGCACTATTGGATTTTTCTCCCCTTTTTGCTTCATCTAACATCCCGGTACTGATTTATGATGAGACCGGCTTCCTTGTTCCGACTGAATTGTGCAATACGTTATTTGTCACCATTGCGTTTCAGCAAGCGTCCTTAGAACACATATTCTGAGACAAGAATTCTCAGTCTCTTCCTGTGCAACACATTATCTGTTATCTCATTTGTCTCTTTACTGAGGTGAGTCATCCTACTTTACTTTATCTGGCTGTGTTTAAATATTTTTCTGGGCTCCCTCTTGTTACTGTTCTTTGAAGCTCCCCCACTTGGGCAGTGCCTTCTTTGAAATGGATTGATTGGTGCTGTGCATGTACTTTGAAATAGGTTGCACATGACATGTAATGATACTGTTAGTGTACTTCTTACAATGCCTTTTGTAAGACTGTGTGAATATATATTTTTTGTGTTTAGTCACAACTGTTAAGAAAGTAAAGTCAATGCCTCCTGGTTTTTTAGCTGTGTCATCATCAAGGCTTATTTTGTGAAGGAAAATAAGGCCTTAGGCAGTGAATCATACCCAGGCCTTTTTTTTGGTGTAGGTGGCATTTAAAACCTTGTACTACATTCATAGCTCTCTTTTTATAGCTCACATCCTGATATAAAGATATCCTTTGATAAAAGTAAAATAGCTGTTTTGTAAGTTAGAAATGTAACCCATTCAAGGACTAAACCCATAAGCATCTACAGATTTTCAACTAATACTGCAAGTATTTATCTATTAATACTTTTTAATTTCCTACCAAATTTGCTTTGGGTGTATTTCTACTCCTACATCATGACAAGTCAAAAGAAAAACAAACAACAAGCCTACAATAAAATTGTAAATTAGGCAAACCACTTAGGGCAAATACATGTCTTAAAAGCTTTATATTCAAAATTATTTGTCTTTACTAATTATTTACCGTAAAGAATTTTTCCCACCAATTATTCGCTTTTGTCGACGATGGAGTAACCTCAGTCCACAAACAGAAGCAAGGGAATCTAAACCAGAAAGGGAGATGTAGAGAGCATTAAACTCATCATGCGAAGTAGCCAATATTCAATGAGAGTTAACTTAAAAAAAATCTGAAGGTTGAAGTTATTGTGTTTCATGGTAGTTTTTAACAAGCAAATTTTGATTGGGGAAGATAGACTTAGAAATCCTTTATAGCTGAAATCTTTTGACTGGAGAAAATACACTGAATTCTTTAAAGACTTAGAAATCCTTTGTAGCTGAGTTCTTTTGACTGTGATCAGAGTCATTTATGCATTTGTTTCTCACATGTAGGATTTTATAGGGCTCTTCCTTACTCCCTGTAAATGGAAGCAGACCTTGGCCAACCACACAGGTCTCAGTCCTTATCTGAGGATAACCTATACCTTGAAAAGCTGAAAGGAGCTGTTTAGGTTTTTGCATTTTCATGTCCCTTGAGCAACTTAATGAACATGGCTGCTGTAAACCATGGCAGACAAATACTCTGTATCGACTGAGTAGTCTTGGTAATTCCTTTGTGCAGCTGCACAGAATGAGCTCACACAGTGTAAGCAGAGAGGATTCCCACCCCTTTTGTTCTATAATTGTTTTTGATAAAACTGTTTCCTCTGTGAGATGGGATTGTTAAGTCTCTCTCTTCCTACCATGACAGCTGCCCACCTGGACCTGTTGGTCTGCCCCTCACGACAGCGCCTCACCTTTATTGCTGTTCCCAGGGACTTTCTTGCTTAGGTGGTCACAGATGACTCCTGCGTCCTCGCTGTGCCGGCAGTTGTGCATCCCGACGTCCTGCTTAATGCAGTCTGCCAAGGATCTCTCATTGCCTGTACACTTCACATTATCCACGTGGATCGGCCCTTTGCCCTCACCAAAATAGGCCATTGTCCTTGCTCTAGCTGAACCTCTGCAAACAGAGCATAATTTATTATTATTATTAAACATTTTGAGGCATTATTCTACATTTTACTCAAATATTTCCAAGTGAGCAGAGTGACAGACATTGAGGTTTCATTCCAAACTCTGTCACTGTTTCATTTGATAACAACCACTTTCTCATCAGCTCTCTTATTCTGGTATGTAGAAAAAATAAAACTGCGACAAAATTGCTACAGTTCATTAATGTTTAAAAACTGCTTTTGTGTATCTGGTTAGAAAGCAGTGTGCAAAGTATTTTACGTTATATCAGCACTACATTTTGCCATAAAACAAAATATGTGAAAGCTGCTTTTTCATAATCTCTTTAATCCTTGTATAAAGTCAGCATCTGTGAATGCTAAAAATAATTTGTTCAGGTCTGATTCCCTCAGAAAGATGGGCCAGTCAAATAGAGTATACTTGTGGTGCAGTAGGAGCTATGATGTACAGACCTATTAGTTGTTAGTAGTTATTAAAATATTTTGTTATCATGTAATTTTTTAAAGGGCACCCCATATTTGAGCTTTAAAGATGTCATGTGACTGGAGACCAGTTTAGTGTCTGCACCCSCCTGTTCTTGGGATGAACCCAGTACTTGGTGCTTGTGTAGCATTTGAGCATCTCACTTGGCAACTCTTGTGATAGATTATTACTGTTAATTACTTAGGATAATCTTCTTAATTTATAAATAGACGTTTTGTTGTATACAGTTTAAGAGTCAGAAAGAATTATGAGTGAGATAGCCAACTGGCTATACAGAGAAGTGGGGCAGGAAGCCACAGACACCTCTAGGTGTGCCTGAACTACAAGTTTACCTATTGGTTAAGAGCAATTTACTGACATTTTAGTGGGATAAGGATATATGGAATTCCAGATAACTAAAGTATAGGTTTCCACTTTAAAAGATATTTTATAATTGTATATTGTAAAGTACTGCTTCTATGCATACAGAATGTGACTGCAGATGTGATGAAATGTTGGAATAGAGAATTTGACTATGAAAATGTGTTAGGCAAGAAAAGTATTTCTCTCCCTTTACAGCTTTTTTTGTACCTCTTTGATAACTGCAGTGTAGGGGAAGGTAGGTGAGAATGGCATGAAGAGCTTATATCCCTTCCAGAGCTGGGTTTGGTCTGTTGGGGGGGAATCCTGATTTGTCAAACCATTTTCAAAGCTTCGTCACAGTAGAAGTGTGGCTGGCTCAAACTGAACCAGCTCTCAATTGCCACATCCATATAATTGAAACATGAAAGTAACATATACGAGGTTCCTCCCTTTTGAAACTTTAACATGGATAGCTTTGCCTGTGTGGATTTTTTTACTATGTACTGAAGGGTAGGCGGGCAGGATTTCCAAGTAGGGAACATTGGTTAGAATGCATGAATTGAAAAAAGCCAGGAAAGAGAAGCTCATAAAAAACTAGACAAGAGATGATACCACAAGGTCAACTGTTCATGCACATTTTCAATTTCCATGGTTAGGAGGTATTTGCCTCCTTAAAGCCTTAACTGCCTTTGGAACTGGTACAGCACAATCTCTGCCTAATGAGTTTACTCTGATTTGACTTGTCAGTCCCAAGTAATGTGACTCTTCTTGCTCCAAATGTTTTTCTTTTGTGAGGGATACTCTGATTACAGATAACCACAAAAAAAGAAGTCAAACTCTCTGATACCAGTGGGCAGCTCATGTGTTCATGTTTGCTGTTACAACACAGTGACACAGTACAGGCACCCATTGTAAATTCTTACCTGGTTTTGTTATCTCTATGTCAAATAACTAAGTTTCTGCTTTAGGGCATTGTTCTAAAGTTCCTCAGGATACTGAAAACTACTTTGTTGTGAATCACCTCAGTATTCTTATCCTTCCCCAGAGAAGTATTTATTGCAGTTTAGTACAGAATTGTCTCTGCAGAATCTTATCAGTTACTTAATAAGGGCACTACCTCATTCTTCCTACCTTTATATGAAAGCAATCTATCTCTTACTGTGCATCAGTAATCTCTCAGTTTGCTGATAATAGGAATGAAAGGTGTTCAGACCCAACCAACCAACCTCACCACAGAAAACCCAAACTAACCCCCACTGAAGAACATCTGTCAGGAAACAAATGTAAAAATCATGGTGTTCTTGAGCAAGGAGTGCAGCTTAATAGAGAAGATTACTTCATATAACTAGGAGATCTCTGAAGGTACAAATTTTATGTCCACGTGTTTGTTACATGCTTAAATGTGCTCCTAGAACTGGCTTTAGTTCACCCCTAACAAACAAATGTCCCTTAATTGCTGCTTTCTAAGTCAGCTATTTATGCACTTATGACCGTCAGAGAAACAACCTTTTTGCCTGCTCAGATCTGTCCCTAGAGAGAGAAGTGGCTTCAGGTCTCTTCCTCTCACTTCGCTCACACAAAGGGCCATGCACAATAACATGCTGAGCTTTTCAGGTGCAGGTATTATCATTATTCATGATATTGTTAATGAGGAAATCCAGTGGATTAGGATAGATGGACACCTATCCTAGAATTTACAAGTTAGGTAACTTTTAAGAGTGAAATCTTTACTTGTAAGTCAAGTTTTGCAGTTTTGAAGCCATAGTCTAGTACTACTTTTAAATAGGCTTTTACTAAATTAATACCAGGCAGTTTTTAAAAGGCATATATTGTGTGTTCAGACATAATCTGGTGATATTTGGTTGGACAAACTTCACATTGTTAGATACAACAAACAGTTAATATGATTTGTATTTCTTCAGCTCAAATTTCTTTATAGATACACTTGAGGAAGACATTCACTAATTTCCTGTTGTATTTCACTAGTGTTCTGGATATTTTTCAAGTCTTATTAGTACTGCTATTTATATATCTGCCCTATGGTTGTTATATTTTTGCTGCTCTTGGGTATCCAGAAAAAAAATGCTGATGAGTGATGTAAACCTGATTAAGTGATTTCTTTCAAAAGTGACACATAAATTGCAGCGGTTTTAATTAGAGGGTGGGTTTGTTCTGTCAGGTCTATTCCTGTATTAAATGAAGCTTATTCAAATTACTGTCATGCAGGCTAGAGCCATAATCCCTTGTGTAACAGTTTCATCAGATCTTCGAGCTACATCAAATCTCGCCAGATCAGTAAATGAAGGAAAAAACTCAATTAAAGTAGGAATTCAGTAGCTGGTGTGCCTGCATCTGAATCTGCAGTCATCATATCCACACCTCTTGACAGTGGACACTGACCTGTTTTTGAAATACATATGACAACTAAAATTTTGTATTTAATGAATAGATTAATACTGCGCAATGTTTAACTTCTAATGAAAAATATTTAATACCTAGCATTAACTTGCATTTCTGTTGCCAGTCAGACTATGACACACTTTTGAGTACTAACATTCCCATTCCCAGTTGTGCTACTTAATGAATATTCCTTTTGAAGACATAGCCTTACTACTTTTCATACTATAGTAGGAATACACTTTTCTAAAAGAATGCCAAACTGACAAGTTTTAAAAGACATATATTATCTTATTAGACATGTTTGTGGTATTTGGTTGCAGAAACTTAAGATTTTAGATACGGAAAACATAACGTGAGAAACAGCTTAATGAGTTTTCTTACTTGTAGCCAAGCTGTCGGCAGACTACAGCTGCATCCTTATCAGACCATCCATCATCACAAATTGTGCCCCACTGGCCATTGATAAAAATCTCCACACGTCCTTCTTTCTTATTCTCACCATCCATCAGCCTGATGGGAGGACCTGGGAATAAATTACTGCTGTCAGCTCACAGCAACAGAAGCAAGAACTGGTACTTTAAGTTATTTTCATTATATTCAATACAACTGATATTTATGTTCAACAAGCCTAATATCAGTGGTTAAAGTAGTCATATTTTTCCTGGCTGGCAAAAGGAAGCAGTTTGTACAAGTTACAAGACAAACACTAAATACTACTGTACTTTACTCTTCAGAGTTCAGCTGGTTCTTTCATTCCATACGAATATGTGACATAGCTCAGAAATTGACCACAGTTCTCCATGAAAAGGTAGAAAACACCTAAGATACCTTTGATGCGATACCCATACAAGCTGGACAGGTCTTCTTACAGAAACTCTATGAGTGAATTTAACTACATCTCAGTCCATAAACCCACTCTCAAACTGGTTGCTGCTGCTCCTCCTAACCATTGTCTCAGCAAAAAAAGTGCAGCACTGTGTTGAACTCAACTATTCCTGGTCCCTATGCACATTGTTCTGCAGCATGTTATTCTAGACAAATGTCTGATTGTTTTTCTAGCAATTTAAATTAATTGTTTATTCAGACGTGTTCATAATATGAAATCTCACTTATGTGGATTAGTCAGACTTAGTTGATTGTGGTTTCTGCAGTACTTAGCCTGTAGTTAAATTTTGACTCATCAGGCAAAGTACATACTTAATTCTCACTTACTCTAAAATTCCTCTATAGCCTGCAAGCAACGCAAATACCCTTAAAACAGTTATGAATTCCTCTGTGGCCTCTTTATAAAGTTTAAGGGAGACTCACCTTCTAAATCTTTTTGTATGGCATACTTTATAATATTTAATATACTCATGAGAGTTGCTTTTTAGAATAATGGAAAAGAATCTTCCTCATTCTTCTAACCTCTTCCTAATCTTTTCTAAATACGTGAGGATGAAGAATTACTTAAATGCATTCTTAAACAAAGTAGTATGTTGAGATATTTGCATTTGATATTTTAATTCAGTTTAGTTTAGGGTATGAATAACTTTTGTATACTAAACAGGAATCTGGTCAATACTAGTTAAATCTGGCCTAAGTCATTAAATGAATAGGGAAATATTTGAAGATAAAATCCAAGCCTCTTTGCTCCTGATGTAATTTAAAGCATATTGTTTCTGTTGGAGTTCATACTGTCTGGACAGTTACATGAATTAACTTCACCAGCCTTCTGTTTAGCTACGCTGTCATGATCTTACTGAACAAGTGTCATTATTGTAGTGTATTCTATCTCCTCTTTAGTGTTCCGTAGTATCTGTCTTTCCTTAAGTCATATCATCTACTAATTTCTCATCTTTTTCTACGGAATTTGTCCTTACAGGGAAAAAAATGCTTTTTCAAATGCTGGGAAGTAAATGGTAACAACAGTCTTTGTCCACTTTCCAATCAGAAATCTTCTAGGAAATGTCAGATAACCTGTCTTATTTTCTTGTTGAACTGGTGTGTTCTGGAAGAATACAACTTAGGTGAGAATTATACTTCTATTAACCAAATAGAGGCATGGAATACTAATAGTATTTTATTGTTATCTTGTCTTCTTGTGGTTTAGAAAAAAAAAATATATATATTTATGAGCACAAAATTAATATAGCGTTCTAGTAGTGGAGATGTGAGAATGTTACCATATGGATGTATTTAACTGAACCAGACTCCTTCAGCAGAGATTATATTTTATAGGAATTTGAGCAAAGCAGCACAGATGGTTTGCATCTGTAAAGACAGCAGTCATGGTTTGAATTCCTGTTATTTTTGGTTTCAGAAAATTCTTTGTACCAAATAGGATTTGATACTTGTGCTGCAACATAAAACATTCATTGGATGGTGAGAGGGCTACATAGAAAAGGCCTATAAAGAGGGGGAGACTCAAAAAGTACTTGTGAAAGTGCTGAATGTTGTTATAACAAGTATCAACATGGTGCCGTAAATCCACGTTGTAGTTTGCGGGATAAACCTTCAGTCTGTGATTTCCAGGAAACAGGCATATAATACTAATTTCAAATTCAACTGAAATATTCTTGGGTAAGCTAAATGGCATTGGCAGCAATTTTCTAAAAGGCTACATACTGACAAGCTACACACTGCGTATAGCAAATTGTAAAAATGAAACTTTTTCAGAATTGCTGTGTAACCCATTGTTCCCCTGTAGTTTCTACTGTGCGTATCTCATTGCCAGAATTATTGTTTAATTATCTACATGTGAAGTTAGGAATTTTTGGAATTTGTTTGTTTATATTTGGTCCTACAATTTCACTGTGTAATTGGCATTTTTCCATCATTTCTTATCAGTCTTTTTGTCTCTTCATTTTCATACAAGTTTGTAGGCTTTTGACATTGGAACTGACTCTTTTATCGGTGTGTATAGTATCATTCTGTCTTGGTCAGCAAGGGGGGCCCATTCACCCAGACACAATATAAACAATAGGCAATAGTAACACAGAAATAATTTCATGCTTCTCACCCTTCCTTCTTGCTATCTCTGAACTTCCCATCTTCTCCATATCCCTTGTTTTGGACTGTCTGAATGCAAAGCCATAGGAGGATGCACTATTGATTTATATTCCTCGGTGCTCAGGTATGTCTCCAGCATTTGACACTATGACAGATAGCATTTGACACCTCAGCTTGGAGGCTGAGAAGTGCTGAGTAAAATTGGGTACACCATCAGGAAGTGCTGAATAGGTCTAAAATCTGGTGGAGACTGAGAGAACGGTATCTCTGGAATGTGAGTGTGTTACCTTGCAAATCTGGTTGAACTTTAATGTTCTGGATGCTTCCATTCTTCTAAACAAAACTTGATTACTTCCTTTGATCTTCAGGAGAAAAGTAAGGTTTTTTCCCTTCCTGTTCTTTCCTTGCATCCATCTGACAAATACAAGGATTTTGAGAATCCTGAAGTACCCTGTACTTTGGTTGGCTCTGTATCCACAGCAATACTCATACTGTGACTTTAGCAAAGAGCTTCCTTACCAAGTGAGAGCTTGTGGCTGTCATTTTCTGGGTGGCAGATGAGCCTGACATCCTCCTGATGGTTGCAGTCATGCCTTCCCCACTCCCTCCGGGAGCACTGCAGAAGGTTTGTCTCCTTCCCGGAGCAGATCACATCATCCAACCATATGGGCCCAGAGCTTCCTTCTAAGTAGCTCTCTTTTTCCATACCTGCACTTTTCCCGTACCTGCACAACACAGAGGTATGTTTTGGTCCACAGTGATCAGAAGACATGTGATGCTTAAGCATTAGAAAGGAAAGCGGTTATTCTTGAGGAAATAAAGGTTTCTCAAGTATTCTCAGTAAGCAGGTTCAGTTAGCATTAAATTCAATAAGAGCACCATATGCTGCCTCTTCAGTAATTTTTTTTTTAAGGAATTACTGTTACATTAATACAAACGTAAGAATGTAATACCTCTGATTAAGGCCACTCTTCAACCAAGCATACGGCTGGCTCAATGACTGAGGCTTTAAGTATGTTCTTAGTATTATATATACATTTAAATGTCACAGTCTGGAGAAAATGAGACAAAATCCTTTTTTGAATGTCAGCTGTTACAGTTTGAAGGCAAGACAACAGTCACCTACTGAGAGTGTACCTTTGTAGCCACAGTCAGTAGGAAAAGTAGGGAAGAGTGAATGCATGAAACTAATGGGATTTTTCTAAAATATGCTTTTCAATACATAACTGTTCCAGGGCCAGGCTGTGGGATTTTCTGAGGTAGTGCAGAAGGATTTAGACCTTGAAAATGTCTGTCATTAATAATGACTGTACAACAAGCAAAGTTTTAGAAGAATTGAACTTTTACAGGCAAAATAGAAATCAAAATCGTTTTTTCTCTATAGCACATGCATTTATCTCAGCAAAAAAAGAGAACTGGAAGGAACTTGGTGAATAAAGGCTGTTAAATCATATTTGTTGAAGGTTTTTCTACCTAAAGTAAGGCCTGAATACCCCTGTGAGATTGAGGGAAGCAGGCTTTAATGGATTTTAATTTGGTAGTTTCTATGAAGCACTCAGCTAAAATTAAAAAACCAGACACTTAAATTAGCGTCCATGTAGGGTTCATGTAACTGTTTGTCATCATGGTCAAGTCACAGTCAGATACCCAACATCAAGTAATCTTACTTAAATCCCAGCTGCCGGCAAGCCACCTGCGTGTTCAGCTCCGTCCAGCCATCGTCACAGACTGTGCCCCACTGCCCCCTGTGATAGACCTCCAGGCGGCCCTCGTGACTGCCCTTCCCACTGGTGAGCCTCAGTGCACCATCTGTGCCCGTGACAAGGGAAAACAAAACCAGGGATCAGCGTTTCTTACATCTAATTATTGTTCTAAAGCAAAATCAATAACATTGCATTTACTGCATGCAGTCCGGCTTTTGTGCCTCTGCAAACTTTAAAAGCTCTCTTTCCAGAGCTGGGAACTCTGCTTTTGTCCTGTTTTCCTGCGTGATGATTGATGACTGAAGTACCTGTGAGAGGTGTGCAGGAAACACCAGCATCTTCTTTGTGGCCGCAGTTGTGTTCTCGCCAGGAGCTTTTTGGGCACTGTTCTATCGAGAGTTCATTTCCCGTGCACCGCACTTCATCCAGCAGCACAGGGCCAGAGCCTTCTCCAAAGTAAGCCTGGCTCCACGCCTTGGCAACACCCCTGTGGAAACGCAAGGAACACCCAGTCAGGAGCAAGTGAGCTGAAGATTTTCCTTTTCTGTGTCTTTTGACTTTTAAACGTAACTTTCCTAGGAGAGATTATAAATGTACAGCTTGGGTATGAGGATTCTAATTTTAATATTTCTTTAATGTCTATATGTAGTAAAAATAATCCAGTATATAGTTCTACAGTAACTCTCACCTGTTGTCCTCAAAGCACATTAATCAAATCTCAAATACCCACATGAGGCAGATAAAAGTGATTGCTCCCCATTTAGTGATGTAAAAACCACAGCAAAGAGATCTTAAGTGACTGGAAAATGTCAAATCACCAATCGGCAGTAGAAATAAGAACAGGAAGCAGACCAGTGACTAGCCTTATATGGGTATATTCTCTGTCAGCAGAAAGGATTTTGAGCATAAAAAACTACATCGATTGAAAACACTCTATTGTTTTAGATTTACAGAAATTATGCAGTGTTTAATCCTTTATCATCTATCAGAATTTTTCCAATTATACTTAACATACCATGTCTTTCATATGTAAATGTTTGCCATGGTTTGGTTTCTTCCCACTCAATAGTTTATCTGTTCATATATTCACTCTAGTTTGAAATGGCAAGATTGAAATTTTTGACTGTAATGATTTACCTATCGAAAGCATTAGTTTAAATTAACTAAAAAAGCATCTTGTTTTTCCAGTGTATCTGATAAAAATGCTGGCAGAAATGTATAGAAAATGTTAAGGAAAAAAATCCTTATTCATTAAGCAGCTGGCTGAAATCAAAGAGATAGTGATGGACTACTCTGAATGCTGAAAACAATTTATACCATACTCCAGTAAGAGTCTCTGGACTTGCACTAAGGCAGAGAAACACATCCCATCATTATAACCAGGGGAATTTGTGTCAAGCAAAAATTATTTAGGAAAACAAACAGTAAAAGAAGTTATCATTATTTTCCACCTATTAATGGTAGATTCATTTTCTGGAGTTTTACAGGAATGCTACAGAAAAGTTGAAGGGGTGTGGGAAGCTACTTACTGAGAAGCTTTACTTTTACAGTTTCTGGCATGTTTCCAGATGGATTAACAGTATGCAAATTTAGGTTATTTTTAGTACTTCAGAACTGGTCTACTGCCACTGTTGGTAAGATTTCACTTCATATTAATTAGCATGTTTGTTGTAACATCTTGCTTACTTGAGAAATTCTGTAAATCTCTAGACATATTTCAAAAAGACTTAGCAGCTTTAGCACCATCTTAATACAATTTATTTACTCAGAAAAACGAATCAAATTAAAAGCATCACAGAACTGCAGTTTGTGATGATTAAATATAAGTAATAAAAAGTTTTAGTGTCATCAGTAAGGAGGCAGGCTAAGAGCATTACACTTGTCATTAGTATACAGAAATGCAAAGCAGAGCTTATAAACTCCCCAAACCTATCAATAGCAGCCCAATTCAAAAGCAGGAAAAGCTGGCAAGAAGACAGACATTCCATTAGGTATTCCCAATTGAAAATGTGCAGGAATATAGAAATACAACATAAAATAAGCTGGGGAAAAATAAAAATTTGATGTCAGAGATGCATGTTGGTTCCCATGTTGGCTCAGCAGGAGATCTACAAGCTTTTTAACTACGCCATGGTTCTCATCCTTCTGAGCTAATTTGGGTGGCACAGGCAGCCCAAGGCCTCAGTTACAAAACAGGTACACTCTGGGGACTAATGCCACAGAACTTGCTACCTTCAATACCACTTCTTTTAATTTATCATGGTCCCAGCAAGTTTGAACAGTTCCAGACCATTCCGGTCTCCTCTGCATTTACCTGCTTATTTCTCATCCTACATGGGATACAACCTAGCATCTTCTCTGCTTCTTGCTCCTAGTTCTTTCCCTCTTCAACCCCTCTGGCCTTCCATCCCAATTGTCCTCATCTCCATCCTCTCTGATCCAGCAGTTCTCCTCCTACTCTCCCACCTCTGCAGCATCTTTCCACAAATACTGAATACTTATCTTCTATGTGGTATCAAAATCACCCCTGTCTGTTAAGAAAGTGAAGGGAAGCAAGAAAATCCTGTTCTGCTGCTGGATTTCGGACCATGCTTAGTTCAGACAGAATCATTGACAAGCTTAACTATCAAAACTTCAAACAGATCTCTGCCTCAGTTTATGCAAACAGACAATCTTCAGAGACTCGTGATTTAAACAAATCTAAAGAGATTCTCCCAGGCATGCCAGAAAACATATCCTTCCTGACAAAGCAGAGCTCTTGTGCCAAAGCAAGGAGGCTGTCAGACTCTGCAGTAAAATGCATCGTAAGGATTTGAACAGTCAAAGCAAATTCCTTTTCTTCACCTACAGGTTTTGATTGAAACTTTACGGAAGTTGTAGTGAGTTTTCACTACAAAGTCAATATTTATTCTGAGACATTCTTTATCTGTCCAGACAAACAGACAAAATTGGCCCTATCATATGACACTGAAAACTGGTTCCAGGGAATTGAAAGTAATGTCACTGTACCTGAACCTCTATAAATAAACTTAGTTACTACTCTGAAGTATCAGTATGATTTTAAAGGAGCATTTTTTTGACAATTATGCTTCTCCTAGCTTCAGCTGTGTGTCTGATAACTCATGCCTTGCTGCTGGAATAACAAACATGTAGAAAAACAAACCCAAGGCCAAGCTGCCGACAGACAACTTCAGCATCTGCATCATCCCACTGGTCATCACAGACTGTGCCCCACTGGCCACCATGGTAGATTTCTACTCTTCCTTCGTGGGCATTGTTCCCACCAGCCAGACGGATCGGAGTGAAGACAGGGGCTGTGAGCAAACACAGGATATAGAACAGGTCATTCACTTCCTGAAATATAATTSTGATAGTAAAGAAAGAGCAAGATGGCTTAATGGTTTCTCTGACATCACTCAAGAACCACATTTTATTTTTTCTAGTTAGATGGAAAATCTGAAGGTAAACTTAGAAATGAGTTCCCTTATGCTCCACTCTCACTAGCTGAAAAATCTTACACATACAAGTGACCATACTGATCTTGAATTACCTAAGTGTCAGAGCATTCACAGACACTTAGTGCTGTAAGGCCAAATACTAAATCAGTCAGCAGAGCTACATTTCTACCAATAAGAGCAAAGTTGGGTAAAATCTGACGCAAGAGGCAAAAATTATATCATAGGCACAGAAATAGAAATTCATCCTCCTGTTTTCTCATTCCATTAGAAAATCCAGTCAGAGCAGTGAAATCTCACTTGAATTGTGCAAGTATTGTTCCCTTCCTGCTTCTAGTCTTTTAAAATCAGTATCTCTCTTCTGGTGCACCAAGAAACTGTCTTGAAAGCATCACTGCTGAAAAAATCTATAATAATGGAAACAGTGTAAAGCCATATAAAACCCCATAATTTCTCTAATGGGAACAAGGTTATTTTAAAGTTTCACCATATCTAACATCTGAGTGATTTAAATTTGAGTAATTTTTGTGTAACTTTCCAACCAATTAATGCTACTATTTAATCTAATTTTTGGTTATAAAAAAATCCCAAAACAATACCGAGGGCATTTTTCCAATTTCATATCAGTGTTTCACTGATATGAAATAAATATTTTAAAAGGCTAGTTGCAATAGAACCTGCAAAATGTGAAAACATTTATAGTTTTCAGTTTCCTTAGACAAAACTCTCTTGCTTTGGTTCTCCCTTCCCTCTACTCATTGTAAGACCAAAATGTCCTTTTAAAAGCCATTTGTCAAAATATTGCTTATTAATGATAGAGCTTTAGGACAAAAATGCACCTGCCTTCTTTGGATAGAAACATAAGTAGGAGAAAAAAGGCAGCACAGAACTGGCTGCAGCCACACGTTTTGGTTTCAGCTGAAGAGACTGGCATTGCCAGCTCCCCAGCACTGCCAGCCCAGCCCTCCTTGAGGCAGCACTATCTTAAATCTGATGGCATGCCTGCTCACTTAGTTAACATGTTGATTAAAATAATATCAAATATCTTAAAAACATTAATGATACTTGCTTTCCTAATAATATAATTTTGACATTAAAAAAAAAAGGTGGGGAAACAATCCTCATTTTACAGCCAGAGATTCTTGCTACTTTTTCTCACAACCTACATCTGAAAGAAACAATTTGTTTGTTGATTATAGAAAGGTAAAAAGTTGTTAAGCTAGGTGCTGCTTGAGGTATTTGAAGCAGTTAATGATGAAATGACTCAATCTGTATAATCTGTTCCAAGAAATCTTAACATTTTTTCTAATTAAATAATGAAAAATTATTGCTACTTCTACTTAAATAAAACAAGGACTTAAGAAAAACATATGTTTTTTTTTTACCCAGGGAGGAGCTACATGTGACAGCAGCTGCCATTTTTTGAGGACATGTCCCATCCTGCCAGGTGTCTTTTTCACATAACAGTATATTTTCCTCGTCACCATGACAACGCACTTCACTCCAGAAAACAGGAATAAGGCCCAGTCCAGAAAAGGGTATGTGTTTTGCTGTACCTTTTTCCCTGTAAGAATAATCAGAATAGGGCATCAGAGTGGGAGGAAGGGAAGTGGGAACATTTTCTCATACATAAATCTTGGAGTAGAAAAGAAAGGGCTTTCTTCAGTAGTGTAAATTCATCACATTTTCATACAGTTCAGCATTGTCTTCTGCACAAAGAAAAGTAACAGATGTGACCCAGTTCTCACCATTTTGTTGTGGGATATTTCAGTACAATGACTGTGTTGCTGCAGAGCCAGCTACATTCCTGCTCTCCCAGTTCTTAACTACAAAAATCAACACAGAGTCCACAGTCCACAGGTGAATCTACAGTACCAGCCCGCTGCAGTTACAATTCCAGCAGACGTAATGCCACCAGGCCTTTCTCCCTTACTCTGTCCTTTACTCCATGAAGATGTACCATGCTTTGCCCATAAATGCCATGTATTGTGGCTGTGATGATGGGATAGTGAAACCACCTCACACTCCATTAGATCAGGCCCCCATCCATTTTTCTCTATTCAGCCATTCCCATCCACCCAGAACATTTTATAATCAGCTCCCTTTCCTCTTCATGCTGAATCTACAGCAACATTTACAGAGCAATCTTTTCTTCCTTGCAAAGCTCAACAAATTTAAAACAAAGCCCAAATATGGTGATATCAAAGGAACAGATAGATGGAGCACCTGAAAAACACCAGTAATACCTCGTGAGTTCACCTGGTGGTACAGAGATCCAAATTTCTGCCAACCATTCAAGATCACGCAAACTTTCAGCTACTGTTTGCTTGGGGCTTTTTTGGCCTAGGTTCAGCTCTGAGCCATTTCTGTTGAAAAGACCAAACCATTCACCCGTATCACTGAACTACTTTTGCTAAAAACGGCCTCGTTCAGCTGAAGTGTTCAGGGTATGGACAGCAGATACGACTTACGTGAAAATGAAGGAAGGAGACACTGCTCATAGACAGCTGAAGTCATAAGCAAAATCACAGCCTCCAGATGGCTGAACTTTTATCTCATCTAATCCTCATATTTTTGTAAGTTGGCATGATGTGTCCAGATTAGTACTGAGCATTATAAACCAGCTCAGATTTAGTTCTGGCTAGCAGTCTTAAAAAATGGAATAATCATTAGGAAAGTCACAGTGCAAGTCTGCTATAAAAGCCCCTTACTGCTTGTAGCAAGCAAAACTACTGTTTTGGTTTGTGAGTGAAAGAAATTTTAGAAAGGCAATAAAGCCAGCCAAATTATGCTAAAGGGTGCTGTTGATTAACTCCCTTCTGGCAGCAGTGGGAAGTGATGGTCAACAAGGACAGTACAGGGACTTTCAACTTGTCCAGTATAGTTGTAGCTCTAAAATGTTGCCATTTGCCAAAAACTTAGGACAAGTTCCAGGTGTTATTTGGCATGCTAGAATGGGTGATTACTAGGATAACCCCTTGCTCCTCAGAATCAGGAATTTTCCTATGATTAGGAGCCCATGTAGAGTCTAATCCTGGCCACATTTACATTGTTATAGATTCAATAACCTCACTGGAGCTGTTCTTAATTGACACTTAGTTATGTGAGATCAAGATCGGACCACGTAATTCTGTCCTTGTGGACATCTCCCAGATGTCCAGTAGAACAGTTTGTGTTTGCCCTAAGCTTGCTGACCTGTTCACACATTTCACTTTGAAAGCAAAGCATTTGCCATGGTCTGCTCCTACCCAGATCCCATATGCAGCTTTCTGAGGAAATACTGATTTCCTCTTTGAAGTGTAATGCGGCTGAAGCAAGCAAAGTATTCTGGGAAGAACAACTTCAGCATTCAAACACCTTCAAACAGAAAAAACAATCATCAAACACAAAAAGCCCTCAGGATTTACAAAACAGATTGTCCTTTATACTGAAACATCATTAAAATGAGTTGACTGATTTTTACTCAAACTGAAACTTACCCAAGTGCAAGCTGTCGGCATACAACTGTCGCATCATTATTGTCCCAATGGCTCCCACAGATTGTTCCCCAGATTCCATTCAAATAAACCTCCACTGTACCTTCAAACTCATTCTTGCCTTCCCGGAGTCTCACTGACCCTAGTTAACAAAAATTAAAAATAAAACAATTACACCTCCAAGATACTCTTGCTCAGGAAATGCATCCCACACAAAAGACTCTGAACCTCATTTCCCCTGAGTTCCTATTTCATGGATTAGTAAGCTGTTTCCAAGAAATATTCTGGCACACCTAACATTCTCATACAGTGATATACAAATTGAGAGAACCTTTTTTTTTACATGAGGAAAGCATTTTGCTCCTCATACTGAAACAACATCATATTTCTGATCCTTTTGATGCTACAACTTAGTTAAAGATCTAACAAAGAGAAAGTATTTATAGGCACATAATTATATAAATGCGATTTCCTCTACCCAAATGAGCAAAATGTATATATTTATGTATATATATAGTGTGTATATATAAATATAAAATATGCTATACTTTCATCTTTCACAAAATTCCATTAACCTTAAGGGAATCAGAAAATAGCCACATGGATTGCATAGCTTTTGCTCTGACCCATGTTACATTATGCATGTCATAGATGACAGCAGTTTATTTTAGCCAAAGAATGCTTTTGTTCATACGTCTCTCAGACAGAAAAACACTGGATGTAGTTCTAATAATTCATGAGAGGTCTTTACCAAATTCTCAGACAAAGCAAGCTAAAAACCATAAGGAATTGTCTAAAAGAAGTGGGGAGGGAAAAAAGTGCTTCTTGAGGGCTACAGAGCACAGAAATCCAAGAAAATTAGCAGATTTTGCATTTTTGTATTACAGTAGTTTTACTTGAGATGTCAGATGCATCTGGTGTTGAAGGTAGCCAAGTGCCACTGGCAAAGGTGGGAAAAAGCTGGTCATAGGGATAACTACACAGAAACAGAAGAGAATCAAGACAGTGCAGTAATTCAACAAGAAACATTTCTGTTAAATTATCAAAGATAGCCCAGCTGTATGAATTTGTATTGCCTGAAATCCCAGTTAATCCATCTGCCTCTGTTCTGTGATCTACTTAGAATCTACACCATCTCCTAGTTTGCAGGGGGTTTAGCAACGGGATGAAAATAGTCAGTGTTTGTGCCTGCATTTCATTTTACAGGTGTTCATCTTAGTGTAAATAATAATAATAATAATAATAATAGGTAGATCCACTTTTTCTTCTCAGCTTCTGTCCTGGGTGTAGTTCAGTGTATTTTATAAAACCACGAAGCTGAACAACTGCCAAATAACTTGAGGAATTAATTAACTTCATGTTTGGTTTGGCGTGTTCCTTTTTGCCTCCTATTTACTTCCTCAGCAGTAACTCACTGTGCAGTAAATTGCAATCAACATTTATTCAACTCATGTTACAGAGTGAGCTATCATTCCTAAGAGAGGATTAGTACTGAGTCAAATATAACTATACTGTAGACATGTTGCACGCCATTTATCTGTCTTCACAATTTTTCTGTGTTTTTCTGTATGTGTCACAGACAGAGTCTGGAATTCTGTTTATTTCTGCTCTTCACCAGACTTTTGTATAGACTATTATTTTCACTTGAAACGTCAACTGCAGTCATAGCAAAGTGATTCCTGACATACCAGAAAGCAAGTCTGAAGATGTCATCTCCAAACATAAGTTTATTTTAGTGCATGATTGCTTACAGTGCTGCATGACACCTATTGAAATCAATACAGTGTTTCCTGAGTACACATTACACAATGTTTCTGTTCAAATATTTGAATAAGGGAGTACTTAAAGAATAAAATTCTCTTCTAAGGTCTCCATGGCAGAATTTAGCTCACTCCTCTTTCTGTATTTACAGATTTCCCAATGACAGCGGTGGAAGAACTTAGTCATGTACACACAGCAAAACACACAAGAGGATTGTTAAAGGTAATTTTGTAACAAGTTTTAAATATTCTTGATTTTCACCTGATAAGTTAATCTCAAAAGAAATAAAAAGAAAGCCTTTTTTTACATGTAGGTAATATTAAACCTGCCATTTAATAGAGGTAACCAAATATACGGTATATTCACTTTGAAGTATGTCTCAACCTCTATCATATGACCAAGTCATAATTATGTAGCAAACAAATCAAAGGACACTAATGAGAAAATTATTTCTCTGTTGTGTACTCAAGATGTTGTGGTATTCAGACACCTGGTAGTTATATTACCAGATCAAGAGATACATTAGCTACAGTAGTGATACCTCATAGAACAGAACCTTAACATCAAGACTTTCTTTACAGTAGCTTAGTTTTTTTTTTCCAGTATATGAAACTCTTACTTCATAATGAAACACAGCTCTGTGTTTCCTGTGTAAACTGATCCTAGGGAATTGCATGATAACAGCATCATCTGCCATCGTGTGTATTTATGCTGTATTACCAACTATCTGTTTATGTGTTAATATTTTAGTTGCAAGATAGTCAGTGTTTGCATTGTAAAATTACCAGGAAACGCTTTTTCACTTCATAGGCAGCAAGAAATCTAATATTTAGCATGATTGTAAGCATACAGGTTAATTCTTATTTTCACTGGTCAAGTCTACTGCTGTTCCATTGTAACACCTCAAGCACCCCAACACGTGTGTCTGAGGGGCTTCCTCTGTGCTGCCCTGAGCACACGACAACTCTGGAGAAGAGCGTCAGCATTCCCTCTTAGAAAACAGGTCTGACTTAAGTGTATGCAATGGAAGCTCTAGGTTTCTGGAGTCATAGGTATAGTAGCATCTCATCTTTTTAAGCTATAATTTTTCAACTCTTTTAGTTGCTGAAGAAAACTAATTCTGTTGGGAGTAGAGCTAATGCAGTAGTATCTACTCTTTCTGCTCTCCACCAGCTCAACACAGTGTCAGTCCTCTGCCTAAAGTGCTTATCAAACATACACACTGCCTCAACACAAAGCTCAACAACATGGAACAGGAGCACCAGGATACTGCCCATGGCTCTGCCCTCCTCAGCACTGGTCAGGAAGAGGGAGGATGAGGAGAGGTGACCTGACCCCACAATAGTTAGAAACAAGGGCACGGGACACAAAGCAGGCCTATGAGACAGCCCCTAGACACATACTGTGGTCTTAGGACAGACTTAATTCAGCCCTTTATTAAAAAATACAATCTGCTGTCTTGACAGAAACTCCTTCATTTATAAACACTCAAAAAGTATGTATGCATTTATTTTAATTGTGTTCTAGCTGAGGTTACTGACGGTCAATTCCTGTTGTTTACATACAGTCTGGTAATTTTAGTTGTCCTGGTATCTGCCCAAGTCAGAGTCTTTCCTATCTTCTATCACGGTTGGAAGATTAAGTTATACTTGCAAATGCAAGGAAGTAAGAGTATCCAGTGGGTGCTGCTGAGACTTGCTCCAGAACACCTGCCATTCAGGCTGAAGATGAGACACTCAGGAAAACAGGGAGAGGAAAACCACACAGCCAACTTTTAATTAACTACAAAAAGCAGAAGAGCTTCAAAGGAGTTGTGCTGTTGTGCTTGGCCTCTTTTCCTATTCATTCACATGCTGGGTAACTTCAAACTCTCTTCTATTTTTTACATTTCACTGGGAACAAGCATTGTTACTGTATGGCTGAATTGCAAATAGAATGGGAATCACTTCCACTTCTGCTGTATGTGTAAGTACTGCAGCAGTGGGGGTTATGGTGTTGGCTAAAGGTGTGCCAGTGTTTCTTGGTAAACACTTGTGCCCAAAGGTTTGCAATTTGGCTGTAAATGTAGGCTGGGAAAAGAGGAATCAGAAGTAGAAATTGCCTGTGCCTTTCACCCTGGTGCTGTGTGCTCTGAAATGGCAGATTTAAAGCAAAGCAAAATAAGTAATTTCAATTTTGGAAATCTGTAAAAACAACAAATATTTTTATGTCTGCCTTAATTTCCAAGGTGTTCCAACATGGAATAGTGCTACAGAAAGGCCCTGCACTGATAATTCATCTCTGTTGCCTTGGAGTCAATTAGGTAAGTCCAAGTCGACATCAAGTGTGAGGGTCTCCCATTGACACATGCTGTATATCCCATGGGACCACACTGTAACTCGTAGTATTTCAGAATACATGGGGATGATCCATAATACATATAAAAGAGTCTATCCTAGTTTCAGAATGCAACTGATTCACTGGTTTATATGAGGTACTTGTAAAAAGCTACCTGTGGCACAAGTAAAACCTAACACTGGTTCAGATCAATGGAAACTTCCCTTCCCTTCCAGGATCAGGCCTGACTACAATCAAAGAAATGAATCCTGTTGACTTCAACAATATTATGTATGGTGCTCACTGTGATCAATGAATGCTGTTGTCTGTCACTGTCCTGAGCACTGCTCTTAGTCTAAAGTTGTAATTATTTCCCCCTGGCATTTTAACCTTGAAAAAAGGGTGCCTCCATCAGAACTACTTTTTAAGAGCTATCTTGAGAATCAGTAGCAGTACTGCATACTCAAAGATCCTTATATTAGAACTTYCATAAATATTGTATACACTGAGTGTGTGATGTGCTGCGTTGGTTCCTCTGCAGCGCTCAGATCCATCATGTCAGCAATCAATGGTTTAAGGCTCTGAGAAACTAAACTGAAACTGATCAATGTAATGGGCTCTGAAGGACTTCAGTCATCTTACGTGGGCAGAGCTGGAGAAAATGAGGGCTCTCACACTGCAGCTCTGGTAAGAATGGTTCCAGAGGAGCTGCTTCTTAGAAGGAAAATATGGACATTCATGTTTAAGTTCTAATCATAAGCTATTAAAAAACCAAAATCCCAAAAATCATTCCATCAACTGCTTGGACTATAGTATAACAGGTAGGGAGAATAATCTAGTGTTTAGAGTATGAGCCTGAGGCTTGATTCTTCTCTCACAAAACTTTAGTGAAGCTTTATTTGATTGACATTAGTGGAATCACCTTGTGATAAAAGCAATTTTAATGGAAAGGTTCTAAAGTCAGTCCTTTCTGGAGGTGTGTACTTTATTTCCAGTTTTGCCATTCACCTCTGACAGACACTTAACCTGTTTTCTCTGTTTCCTCTTTGTAATAGAAAAGAAAATAATTAACCCACTTGACTCAAAGTGCTTTAAATTAGATGTGTAACAACATAGCATGAACAACACATGTAGAAAACTGTAACTATGTGCCACAAAAACATTGTGTGGCTTCCAGGTACTGAGCTAGGCCTTGTTCTTGGAGCCTGAGTACACCACAGGTAAGTTGTTATTAGCAGTAACTAAAATATTAAATTCTGGTGGACTTACACTGGCTCTGTGTAGAGAGTACTCTCATATTCACTTATTGTCCTCTGTGATGTCCTTGGTTACTCACGATAATTTATATATATTTGTATTGGGTTTACTTGCTTTCAAGGCATGAATAAGTAATGTTACCCAGATAATTTTAGAAGGAAGGAAATGAAACACCAAAATCTCTTATTTTAAACTATAAAACTGATTTTAGACTGGTACCATACAGTGTAATTGCAAAAGGCACTTTTTAAAAATTTTTCATTGTTACTGTTTAAATATAAAGCAGTTTAATATATACACATGCACAAAGTTTAGCCTATTAACTTCACAGATAAGTCTTAATCTTTAAGCTAGAAAACCCCAGAGATTTACAAGTAAGCCTTTGAATATGGTATTGTATTTAGTTATGGCAGGTGCCTAATACTGAGTATGGGCTTCCTTAGCCCAGCTACTAAAGCAAGAGGTGCAGTGAGTTTCTCTCTGAGTAGCCTGTCCCTCTCTAACCACATCATGACATTGCCTCACTGGCATCTCTTTGTTTCTTGTAAGAAAGGAACATACTTCAGGGGGAAAGTTATAATCATGTTTATTTCTGGGCAAATGGTTTGATTTGTGTCCATGTTCCTTAAGCCATCTCACAAACTCTCTAATTGCTTCATATTGCCCCCATGGAGGCTTCTGGACAGACATTGGCCCTGGTGATGCCACTGGAGTTTACCACCGAGTCCAACAGGAACACATGATCTGTCCATTAGAAAGTATTGGTTATTGTTCAGTAGCTGTGTCCTCCCTCTTAGCAGGGGCCAACCTGGATTTCCTTTTTCTGGGGGAACAAAGCAGCTTTCTGAAAAGACTGAAGAAACACAGCTAAACCCAAATCATGCAGTATTTTGGTGGTTTTTTGCTTAAATCCCCTTTATGCTGATCTTACACAGGATTCTGAAACTTACTTTACTAAGTGCAAGATTGGGTTCTTAGCAATAAACTGCTGTGTTCTTCCCTATTATATTAGACCAAGTCCTCATAAAATATTTTGGGAACCAGACTGAAGAATTCTAAAAAAACCTATTAATATGTTGGGCTAAATTAGAGAAGCAACTGTGGCACCCTTTCTAAAAGTGAGACAGGGCATGAAGTCTTCTGGGTTTTTTTTCATCTGTGTCTAGTTATCTGTTTTCTCCTCCATGCCATCAGCTGCCTGGTATTCTTTCCAAGGAAACATCTGTACTTCATAACGTCATTCTGTCTTCTTGAAGGAGTACATTGGACTTGGAACACAGCTTTGGAAGCTGCATTTTTTTAAAATGTGTAAATGATCAATATGGACCTTGGTGCCTCCATATTCTCTTCATGTAGTATTTTATACCAATATGTATAATTATCATGTTGTTCAAATTAGCTTTCTTTTTTTCACACACCTTCTATGGCTACTGTTGGAAGAGAAGGATAACAATCCTTTTCAGTCATCTGAAAGTAAATTAATAAAAGAAACCGCTCACAACCCAAAGTCAGCTTTCATGACAAACAAAATAATATCAATGATCAGCTTCATTGCTGGCCTTGTGCTATTACAAAAGATGTAAAAGGACAACAAAGCAGGGAATTTTAATTTTCATTTCAACAATTACGCTTGATCATGTTTAGTATAGCTATAGATAGGACAGAAATCTTACTTAGGTAGGAGATAATACCAGAGCAATGCAGGAGAAAATGTGAAGTCATTCAAAACCAGACTGTACATCAATAGATTTGATGCCAACACTGATGAAATGTAAAGCTGATCAAGGGCTGAATGCTGAAATTGCTGTTCAGTCCTTACACACTGAAAACTTCCACTGAAGTCAGTGGAAGTTCAGCTGGGAGTGTGTGAGGGGAGCACAGGTCTCTTGGCTCAGCTCACGGATGTTGTTGAGCACCAGCACTAACTTGTGAACCCCATTATCCTAAGATGTGGCGGGGTAAAAGAAAGACATACTGTGTAAACAGTTCGTCTTTGGAGCAAGGCATCCTTCTATTTCTCCTTCTGCCAGTTCACTTTTGTAGACCAAGTGCTTCCCGGAGAAGTGAACCCGGTTACAAAAAACGAATGCCAGCCAGCCTTGGCAAACCGAGCCTACTGAACGCTTACGGCACAGCGTTGAAACGCGGTTCACCAACCCAGTATTAGAATAGCGGCAGAATAAACCCAGGCGGGACCTTCATCTTTCCTCTGCATCCACTGATGCACGAGTTCAACTCTCCTCTGCGAACAGCCCTGGCTGTCACTTTGGCAGACGGTGTCCGTCCCCTCGTTCCCCGTTCCCTCCAGCGACCGGGAACCGGGTACGGGATGGGAGAACGCCGCCGCCCGGCCAAGGCTGTCTCAGTGTCTGTCTCCCCCCGCGTCCCGCAGCCCCGCGCACTCTCCCGCTCCGCCGCCACCCCGCGCCCTTGGCTCGCCCCCTCCCCGCTTACCTCGCTCGCAGCCAGCGCGGCCGCGCTCCGCCGGGCCCCGGCCGGCCCCGGAGGCGCAGCCGGGCCGCCCCTCGCCGCCGCCGGGCAGGGCGCAGGAGCTGCGGCGGCCCCGCGGCGCCCGGCCCGCCGCCCCCCGCCGCGGCAGAGCGGGCGCCACCGGTGTCCAGGGGCGCTGGGCCGCGGGGAAGCCCCCGGCGGGGCAGCCGGCGGGGGGCTGCGGGGGGCGGGCGGCCGGGAGGCTGGCGAAGACCTGCGCCGGCCCGCGGGCTCCGGGGATCGCCCCTATCACCAGCGCCACCACGAAGCCAGCGAATGTCATGGTGCCAGTCCCGCCGGCTCGGGTCCATCTCCCCCTCTCATCGCGCCCGGGGTGCGAGGGGAGAAGGCGGAGCCGCGGCGTCCCGCTAATCCCCCTCGCCACACACCCCTGCCGCCCGCCCCCGGCTGCCCGGCCCGCGGGGGCAGGGCGAGCGGCGAGCGGCGCGCGGAGAGGCGCAGCCCCGGCGCTGCCGGCTCCCTACCTGCCGCAGCCTGCCCAGCGCAGCGGGGAGCCGAGCGGAGCGGAGCGACCGCCCGGCCACGGGCACGGCCCCTTGGGCAGCCTTAGCGGGGGACTTACAAGGGGATGCGCTCCCGAGCCCGACGCCGGGGCTCCCCCGCCAGCGCCAGGGCCGCCACGCCGGTACCATCCCTCTCCCTCCCCGGCCGCCCCCCGGGTTCTGCGCTGCCCGCGGTCCCGCCGAGCTCCGCAGGTTCACCCCACCCCACTTCTCTCTCGCTTTGGGGCTCCCGTGGCAGCCACTTTCTCTGCCCTCGCCCCGTGTTTGTGGCTCCCCCGACCTCCTATAGCCTCACGAAGAGCAGAAGGAGCCCGGGCAGAGCCTGGCCTGGGGAGCGTAGCTTCGGGGCGAGAGGGACATAACGGGCCCCCAGGGCCGGCTGGGGCGGCACAGGGATGGAGAGATCCCCAGGCGCGTCAGCCGGGAACAAAGGGGCTGGAAACAAACGCTGTGAAATGTCTTCGAGGGTTTAGCATTATCCCAGCCCCATGTGCTCTGAATAGTAATCTGCTTATTTCCAAGCGCTGCAGAGGTCTGCATGACCTGATCATCTCTGATTTCCTTGTCTCACGGAGATGGCTGTCAGTTATTGCTGCTTCTTTGTCTCATAATGTTTGGTTGTTAATTTGGGTTAGTTACTATGTTTTACTTTACCACTGGTTTTAATCTATGCCGTTCATTCTTGAGGTCAAATTCTGCCTCATGGAGCACATACTGTCTATTTGGCAATTTGTTTGTAATGTGAGTCTGTAGATTCACCTCTCCATAAGATCCTTTTGCCTCTCCAATTTTTTTTTTGTCTGGAAAGTGTTAATCTGGTTTCTGAGTGAGCACATCAGTATTTCCACTACCTTTTGTTGAGACAAAAGTCTAAAAGAAAGAGGATGCTTTCTGCTTTCCATGCAGAATCCCACACATATCCAGTGAACAGAGCCCTTGCTTTAGCAGCCTCCAAACTGTTGAAAAGGTGCAAAATGCAACTTTGCCAGTTTAAACTTTTGTTTATAAGAACAAAAGAGCTCCAGTGCTACGGAAAGCAGGTCCCATAGTATTTGGGATTGTCTGTATTCATTTTAGTTCTGCTCATCTGTGGTTAATTCTTTATTGCAGCATTACAGTTTGTATTTTAATCACTCACAAAGTTAAAGCATACTTTGCTGAGGTTTCTACAGCAACGTGATAACTATGCTATCACAGTGTCTGTTGCACTTCTTTGTGGACAGAAACTCACAGATTGTTCTTTCTTGCTGAGATTTCTTCTGGGGATATGTATATGCATTCTTTAAAAAAAAAATCTTTAAAAAAAACTGGCAAGAGTTTAATTTGTTTTCAAAGTATTTGAATATATGCAAGACATTAGCCTGAAAGCAACTCATTATGGCAGTTTTTAAATTGTCTGAAATTCTGTTTCTGTCATGACAAGTTGGTTGCTTTTATCCTTTGGAAGGACCAGTTAAAAGCATGCTCAGCCTACCTGGTTAAGGTTTCCTTCATTGCCTAGTAAACACTTTTTGGCATCAAGTACCAGAAATATTTCATTTTCCCTGACCTAAGCTCTTTTTCCAACCCTCTGTAGCCTGGAAGAGAAAGGGTTCTGCTGATCAGCACAGGGGGAAGAGAACAAATGAGTGTGATGAGTCTTGCAAAGCGCTTCAGGCAAAGCTCTGAGCCTGGCACTTATTCATGTATTCTGATTGCATTTGCCTCCCCAAGGTGTGTGGGCTCTGCAGTGAACTTCCTTTACCTATCTAGGTTAGAGGTGTTTGTGGTTGAGCTTGCAAAATGGTACTCAGCAGGATGTGGGGGAAAAGAGGAGAGGCTAAACAGGGAAAAAGGGTTGGAAGTAACTAGAATTCCAAAAGAAGCACCAAGAAGAAAAAAAAAAGCAATGTCATAATGATTCACTTCCAATACAGGGTTCAGGTTTAATGGAAGGATCCACATGTACAGATTCACTCTTGAACATTTTAATTTTTATCATGATTGTTCTTTTTGACATGATCTTTTAAGGAGAACAAGCCTTCATTTGTTTTAGTGACTGTAAATGAGCTTTCCCCATGATATGAGTCTGTTAATGCTACAGGAAATAATGCTTTTGTTTTAATTTACAAATTAGGGACTCGGTCTGGTGTCCATTCAAGACATTGATAGTAAACTCCCTGTAAAAAAGAGGGGCACTGTTCTAAGGAGTCCTGGAGCTGATGGAGGCTTTTTTGCAGGCTGTATGCTTTCCACTTTGCTTGCAGCTTCTGTCTTCGCTTGAGCACTTCCAAGTGTCTCCCCCATATGGTTTCTCTGGTGTTTGAACAGTGTGAGCACATGCACAGTTTGTCCTTCGGCTCTGGCACTTACAGGTGCCATGTAGAGAATCACTCTGATCTGCTTGACTGCTTTTATCACACTTGTAGGAAGCTCATTATCTCTGTGACTTCTGCCTCTGTCACATGTAGTCACAATCACTCAAAAGTTATTGGAAAGACCGAAGACAAAGCAAGAGTTATGTTTATAGACTGTGTTTTTGAGAACCTTGATTCTTTTAGACTTAAGATAGATTCTCACACTTAAAATAACCGTAAGAAACTGCACTATACTTTAAGAGTAGACTTTACCTTCACATATTTAGAAACAAGAAACAGAGGCTTGTTACTCTGATATAGCTTTAGAAAGATGCCAAATATGAAATGCTCTTAGTGCATTTGCTTGCCTTAAAAAGTATTTTCTCTGCTGTACAAAACTGTTGAAAACTCATTCACAAATTGAATTGCAAATGCAAAAGAAAGAAAAATTATGTTTTCTTAGGAAAATAGGCAAGTAGTTCTTTGTAAACCTCAAAATCAATCTGGGCATTGCATATAACTTGGATTCTGAAATTACAGCATCCAGCTTTTCAGGGAAAAAAAGGCTAAAAATGCTGAAAAATAAACCTTTGGAAACTGTGCTTATTATACTCCTGCAGCAGCACTGGGGCACTTAGTCTCAGTATTTAGCTTGTACCTCTCGTGAACAGATGTTTTGACAGCAGTCCCACAGACCAACACTCATGACCAAAGCTGGGAAATCTGTGCTGTGCACTGGCAGCTTCCATGAAAGCAGTTGTAGGAAATCATCTGCCAGAACAGGTTTTCATTTCTGTACAATTCCTCAGGGTTGACTGCTTTTTTCTCCTCTGATATTTGACAGTCCCAACACCAAACTGTTGATAAAACAAAGAATAATGAATAATTCATAGTTATTAATTGATCTGACCACTCCAACACCCCCTGCTCCCCCATGTTTCCGTGCATAGATTCCTTAGGTTATCTAAGAAATGGAAATACTGGAAATATTCACATAATACAGAGCAGTGTGGGTTATTCATAATATGCAAAGCTTGAAAGGAAACTTACTCAAGAGCGTCCTTCATCCTAATAGCTTTCTAAAAGCACTTGATAGTTCTTCCCTGTGGCTGGCTCTGATTTTGCATCGTGTGAGGGTACAGGTTATTAGAGGACTAATTTTCAATGAGTGATTCACTTGAATAGGTGAAAATATCTGATGTGTGGGTTAACCATGCAAAAATAGTAGTCCTGCATTGCAAAAACATTTAATACCCACCATTTAAAATTCAGCTGGAGAATCAGTCTAATTCTGCTGCCATTTGAATCAATAGGAAAATTCACTGATTAGCCTCTTCCTGTGTTCAGTAAAGCTGCTTACCTTTATTTTTGAGTCGCTCATGCAGTGTGCTGTCAGCAGAGATTTTAGAAAAGCTGAGCACTTCCAGCTGTTGGTGGAATTCAGTTAAAATACCGGTGACAACTGAAGGCCTGACTCAGTCCTGTCTTACTGCCACTGATAGCCCTATCCAAGGTATTCTCTCCTGCATTCCCTCCTGCCCCAGTTAGTGTCAAGCAGCAGCACAGATGGGACAGCTCAGAGCAAGGGCTGACTTCAGGCAATGAGATATGTGAGAAATTCCACCAGGAAAGAAGTACAAAGCAGAGACAGTGTAGTGAAACAACCAGGCACAACAATGAAATTATTTTCATACTATCTAGCTAATAATGTACTATTTTTTCTTCATATAATCAGCTACGCTGGGGCAAATAGATCAAGTGCTGGAATAAATGGAAAAACTTATACACATGACTTAGTGGGCACTGGGTGAGATCAAACACCAGGCTGAAGTCAGGACTAGGAGAGGAAGCAAGGCTTCCCACAAAGGAGACTTCCATGTGCAAAATGAGCCATGGAATGGGTGCCGAAATGAGTCGACATTTTTAGGATGTAAGTCAGCGCTCTTATAAAATAATTTTATTCATTAGTGTCATTCTTTTTAACTACATGGGCAGCAGAAATTTGAAATGCTGCCAAGTCTGACTCAAAATTAATTTGGGTTTGTGCTTATGTGGAAGAGAATAGGCCTTTTGTTTGTAATTCCATATAAGCTCTATAGGGTGACCCTGCATTACACAGGATGTAGCTGAACAGCCGGTAATTGATGAGGTTTCCATTAACACATAACACAGTGTGCACAGTAATGAGATCACAGGAAAAGCTTTTTTAAAGTGTTAAGTACTTTCTTGTACAAGGAGCCGAGTTTGTATTATAAGGGAATAAGAAACCTGTTTTCCTGGAACAAGGCCATAAGAAACTTGATTTCCTGGAGGAGTTCAATACATAAGTGCATATGTGCTCAACACTGGGTTCCACAGACACGATGAAGTAACTGCAGTTAAAACTGAAAGGTAAACTGGATCATGCAAAACTGGGGACCAGTTTCTGTTGCATGTATACAGCAGGTTACGGGAGTACCAGGTGTAACACTTCGGAGCACCAGAGACAGGATGTGTCCATGGAGTTGCTACTACTTCAGCAACACCCAGGAACATGCAACTGGTACAACATACGGGCCTGTTCATGCACTCCCAGTGCCATGGGGTTTGAGCCTGGTTTGATATTGCTTCCACGAGCAACCTCCAAGCACTCCTTATGTTCCTCTCACAGAAGGAGAGTTCAGCAGATCCCAAGTGTGCGGTGCCATGTGGCAGAGTGGGGTGTGAGACTGGAGTGTGAGAGCAGGAGAGCCCCAGCCTGCCTGTGTAAATACAGCAGAGGTGCTGCTTGATTTCCTGATGCTCGGAATGGGAGGTAAAGGCAGCATCCCATATGTTGCAATCTGTTTACCGGGTGAAAGGGGAGGCTGTGTAGCCAGCCTATAAATAAGCATATTTAAAGAGGTAAGAATATGACAAAGAAGATACTTTGAAGAAATGGAATAGAAAATTACATTTGTTAACAAACAAACTTAATGAGCTTTGCTTAGAAATGGAACTTCAATTCCAAACCTGACTACCCTGAGTGTATGTGGGATTTGGTATGTGAGTCAGCCCTTTAAGGGAGACAAAATGTGAAAAAAACCCTGATGTTTTCTTCATCATAGAACATACATTTTGGACTCTTTTTCATATAGAATGTGGCCCTTGCAAATGAGTCAACATTAGGTAAGCGTGCCACAGAGCAGGATTAAGCCTTATTTATACAAAACATCCCCTGTCACTGAGGACAACTGGTTCACAGAGCTGAGATACATGACCTTCTACAATTTCCTCTATGTGTAGAAGGTTCCCTGGGGTAAACAATGCTTTATAAATGTACTTGTTTAAATAAGTCCTTCTCTCACAAACAATCCAGGTAGTTCCCTCCAATGATTTATGTCTGGAATGGTAGCATATGTCTTCTCTTTGCTCAGAGATAAATTTCTGAAAACATTTCTTAATAATACCTATTTCAGAATTTTGCATTTCATTGTTGTGAAGTGTAAGTGCAGTGAAAATCCCCAACCACAGAAAGTGAGGCAGGCAGGGTTGGTTTGTGTTTTCATCTTCCACCTAACCCAAGTCCCACCTTCCCTTTAGCAGCAGTGGAATGAGGCATTGCTACTGCTTACTGCACAACCTCCAGCAGCAACACACACACTGTCTGTAAAGAAGACTTTTTTGCAGAGTTTCAGAGGGAAGCAGGAATTACTTTAGTGCTGAGCTACGTATGTGCAATGATCTTTGGTCAACATCACCCAAATTAAATCCTACCTGTTTTAAATATTTTTGTTTTCTGTGAAAGAAATTCTAAAGGCTTCGTTCTCTTATTCTTAGTAATAGTTTTGGATAGGAATATCATTATTTTTTCAAAGGAACACGTATTCTCATACTTACTGAAGGGAAAGCTAAAAAAACCAGTTTATACTTATTTGACTCAAAGAAACTGGGTTTGTATTGAAAGCATGAGGACTAATTTTAAATTATCTTTTGTTTTACTTGCAATTTCTATTATTTGAGAAGTTTAACTGTTAAGCAGGGGAGTATATTGCTCAGTGTTTACAATCCATGTTCTATTGGCTATATAGGTTAATAATTTCATTGAAACCAGTGAATCTTCTCATGTTAGTGAGTAGATATTGTGCATTCTGTATACAAGCCTTAGTTTGCCCATATTGGTACTATTTAAAAAAATACAGATCCCAGTAGTTCCTAGCTTGCTTTCAGAAATAAATGCAGAGCTGGAGCAACCATTTCACGCTGAATACTATAAAGTGATGCACAAAGATGTACTTGGTATTTGTGTCTCCTTTCAACAATGTAGTTAAAATTTTAAAATGCTTTAAAATAAATAAGGTGAGGATCCTGTCTACAACTTGATAATCTAATGGCTCTGTGGAATTACATGTTCCAACTTACTGTTTTCATACTTAGCCATCTTGGCTGGCATAATGATATGTCAAGTAAAAGTAAAAATTAAAATTAAGCCCATTGGATTATGAAAAGCAACATATTTTTGCTGTCGATATAGCTATGCAAAACATAGTTACTTCTGTTTTTATATTGATCTGTTTAGCACACAGTTTATTTTTGTAAATAAGCACTGTATTACAGTACACTCTACTTTTTTTTTACTTTAGACTTTTAAACATTGTTATTTTACACAATACCTCCTAAGGGTATGTAACTAAATCCTACCAGACCAAATGCCAAGTTGTATTAAGTAGAAGTACTGCTGACTTTAAAAAATGTAAAATTACAAACCTCTCCTTGCTTTATGATGATTATTATCCAATCTTGGAACCATGTCTCAGAATGTTGCCATTATTTCAGCAGAGCCTTCATTTAGCCCTTAGAAATCAAGTAAATAACTTGCACTGGGAGCTGTAGGAGGTGGACTTGCAATTTACATCATAGGATCATAGAACACCAGGTTGGAAGGGACCTCAAGGACCATCTGGTCCAAACTTTCTTGGCAAAAGCACAGTCTAGACAGGATGGCCCAGCACCCTTAAAAGTGTCCAATGTTGGGAAATCCACCACTTCTCTGGGGAAATTATTCCAATGATGAGTAGTCCATATGTCCACTTTTTTTTTCTGTATATGTAGGTTTTTCTTCCTAAATTTCTCTCTGAATTTCCTAGGATCCAGGAGAAGTAAAAAACAGAATAACTCCTTTCTCTAAGATTCAACTGCAAGCCATCTTCTGGAATAACAAGAAGATAAACAATAAATTCAAGGCTATATTTTTAAATATTTTATGCAAATAACATGCTGGTGCAAAATACTCCATCCATTTAGATATGGAGGTAGCCAGGAAACATTAAATAATACTGCAAACAAAAGTACTGAGTATGTCAGGTAATACATAAGGATGAGTTTTCTGGAATACAGAGACTTCAGACACAGGAGGTTTTCAGTGTACAAAGCTGCCATATCCTGTCACATTCTGTACAGTATCAGTCTCCTTTATTGCCAGTCAGTGCAAACAAACCAGCTCTGAGACAAGGGCTACTATAACCACAGCACATGTGCACAAGGACCACATTTAAACATAAAAATGAATGGATTTGTTTTGCAAGCAATGACACAGATTCTGACCGTAAGATAAAACTGGTAGTATAATTTATTATCTTGTTTTAAAAACACAGAGAAAGCAGGAAAATTATTCATAATATTTTCTGATGTCAGTGATTGTAGAGTTAAGTCTGGAAGTCAGTGAACACTGAGACATATTGAAATATGGCCCATTTTATTCAAAGCATTACAAATTCACACTTCTCTGATGCTTTGGTTTGTAACAGTAAAGCCAAGAGATGTCATGTCATTAGAGCTGTACTGCCCTTGAGTGGATCAAATTCAGCTCAGTGGTAGAACAAATAACATCACTGAATTGTATAATTACTAGAGATTTGCTCTTGCCTCACTAAGGGGGCAGTGTTAAGGAGTAAATACAAGGCTAGATGCACTACAATATAAAGCTGCACTCCACCCTCTCTTCACATGCTGTATTTTAAGGCATATACACAGACATTTCTGTTGAAAAGCATTCTCTGAATGTGGTGAGAAGCCAGTACTGCCTGATCTCCAGACTAAGTGGGACTTGGGGGAAGAAATGTAAAAAGACCAAATCTTATCTTTTGCAATACAAATTAACACATTGAATTTGTAGAATAGAATAGAATAAACTAGACCAGGCTATTATGTGGTCCAACTGCCTGACCATCTCAGGGCTGACCAAAAGTTAAAGGCTGTTGTTAAGGGCATTGTCCAAACACCTCTAAAACGCTGACAGGTTGCCTGGGGCATTGACCACCTCTCCAGGGAGCCTGCTCAGTGTTTGATCACCCTCTCATAAAGAAATGCTTCCTAATGCCAAGTCTGAATAGCTGTAAATAGAATATCTTGAATTAAGAATATAGACTCTAATTTTGGTAGTTTGTGGCATTTCTAGAACAAAACATGTTGATTAGAGGAATTTTTAAAAGCAGAAATCATTTTCATTTCCAGCAATTTAACAAATCCAGTGCAAGGTCTTAAAATCCTCTCTTGACCCATCCACATTTTTCAGCAAAACAAGTTCAGTTCAAAAAACTTCTCTAATTCTGCTCCAAACCTGCTGGTTTTCTTCCAGCAATGTTGGATACTGCTCAAGGAAGCCAGAACAATGTTTAGTTCAGGATATTTAAGAAACTAAGTTTATTCCATGTAGGGGAATTAGAAATATTTTTATCATTTTTTAAACTTTTGTGTGCAAGTCACTTATTCTTGCTGACAAAGGAGAATGAAATACAATGCCAGTCAAGAGCAAAGGAGTTACAGAATCTCTTTGAAAATTCCTGTCAATGGTCACATCCAGGTACGATTTGTTGGTGCAGAGGCAAGCAGCTCCAACATCAAGGCTTCTTGTCCATCACAAAGGACATGTCCAAAGCTGGGTCAAATGGCAATGCAACTTGATCTAGATGAAGTGTGAAATCGCACCACATGCCAGGCAAATTATCCACAGCCTGTGGCAGGCTGTTTATGAAGCCTCTGTTTTGGCTGGATGCTTGTGGGCTTACTAAGGACAAGCAGTACTCGCCCAATAGAGACTCTGCTGCTACTTAGTTACTTCCAGTAGGTTTTTAAACAAAAGTGCAGCTGCTGCAGTGAGTTTGTACAGGTTCATGGGTGTGGTGTTTTTGCAATACGCTCATTAAGTCAGACTTGCCTTCTGGTGGGGACACAGCCTAAGGCAGAGGTAGAAAAGCAAGTGCAGCCACGGTCCGTGGGTGTTGGGATACTGTCAGTTGTTCAAAATAGGCTCCAAAATTGAGGTAACAATTTATAAAGATATTTCTAAAGAGGTAGCTCTAGGTACTTCATTGAAAGCATGGGGAAAAGGGACATGAAATAAGAAGAGATGATATGATGTTAGTCCATGCTAACATCTGTTTTTCTATTATAAAATATTCTTATATTTTCAGGTTTTCTACTCATCTGTTTTGAGTTAAGAGATAAACTTCTTTCTCATTTCATCTGCTTGGTCCATTTGGTGGTTTTAATTTATTAATTTATTTAGCATCTAATAGGGCACAATGTAGTTTGAGTTTTGTTATGTGAAGAACAATTAAAGTGAGAGAACAGTGCTAAATTAAGCAGTTCGGGCCTAATTCAGTGTAACTTTTTCAGTCATTTCTACCGACACAAAATAAGTAGCAGTTTTTTGCTAAATGGAGTAGTCTAGACTTGAATACATGTCAGTGTAACACAATTCCCAAATGGGTGTGAAATTGTATCATTATTTGTTAGTGTTTTATAAATACTTTATAATGCCATAAACGGATAAACAAAAGTGGCAGAGCATGTCTGCTTATTGCACAACCACCTGACACTGGAAGTAGATACAAGGAGGCTGGAGGACAGGATTTGAATTCAAAATTATCTCAACAATAGAAACAATTAAAAAGATTGAATACACGTCAGTAAAGAGAAGTGAAACGTAATTAATCAGGGATAATCAGTTAAATAAAAACAGGATGAGGAAACAATTGGCTTCATAAATATGAAGGAAAAAATCTGGATAATGGATCAGAGTTGATGGCACTTCCACAAACTCATTAGTCACCATTAGAMCAGCAAGAATTTGGTCTGATACTTACCTTAACAGAAACATGGGCTGGATACAAGGCTCGGAGAGCTGAAACCACAGCATGCACAGAGAAGAAAGGCAGGGAGCATTCTGCAAAACTACAACTTTTTTGTTTTGAAACACTGCATGTATACAGCAGAACATCTTCATAGCCATTAATGTTTGTAAAGATCAGCTCATCTTAGCAACCAGTTCTAAAAATGGAGTGCAGGCTCCTACAAACCTCATCAGATCACATCCAGGAGGAAGTGATTTTGTTACTGTGCAGAGACTTCTACTGTATTCATTACAGCCAACAATATCAAAGCAGTGTACAGTAGCATGAGACAGCTACTGAGCATTTTTTCCCCATAACATTTCCAGAGATAGGACACTATAACTAGTAATATATTCCCGAAGGAGATAAACAACTTTTGGTATTTTAGGGTTTTAACATTTCAAAAGCTCCATCATATTTCCAGGATATTATATCATTGAGGAATGTGAGTAGCTGGAAATGGTTTCTTTTTGTATTAGTCTGCACCTCTTTCATTTCCTTCTCCTCACGCATCTTTCAGTTTTCAGTGTGACCGTGTGACCTGCATAATGTCATTGACATGTGCACAATATATACCACATTCAAAAAAAGGAGAATAACATATCATGAAAGTGTGCCAGTGTCTGGCACTCAGAAACCAGCAGAGGAACAGCATGGTCTGTGTAGCACAGAGCTGAGTGCACTTCTCAGCTCCTGCTGGCCGCATCTTTGGGTCTGGCAATTACGGGAAGAATTGGTCCGTGTCACGAGAGCAAACATCAGCATTAATTGTAACTGCGAGATAATTTGTAGTGTTTCTTTATTCTTTTGTTAAGTTTCCTTTTGTGAGACAGTAGGGACTGACGTTTCTTGCAGGCCTTTATTTCCATCTTCATTCTTGTTGCATTCTGAATGGTTCTCAGAAAGTCAGCATGAAATATGGATTAGATACATTCCCAGACAGACACTACATAGGAGAGGGGAGAAAGGAGGAAGCAGGAAAGACACTAAAAATCAGATGAAAAGAGCTTCAAAGATTCTGCAAAACTCCCTCACAGCGGAAGTCTCTAAAGGATCAGAAGATGAAAGCAAAACATGAAGGTTAACCTACAAATAACTACACTGGATATTGGAATTGGATATAAAGGATGTACTTTAGAAAAACCGACCAGGTGCTTAAATGGTCACAGCTGTGACATGGCCTGAGCTGGGTGTCGCCTCAGGGGTGGACCGTGCACTGCAGCGGCTGAGTGAAGATGAACTTTACATCGACACTTGAACAACGCCTGCATCCAACGCAAACGGGCGACGTGTCTGTCACCGAGGTTTCCCTGAGGGAATTGCGCGGCACGGAAGTGACGCGCGGGCGGGAAGTGACGGCGGCGGCGGGAGCGCGGCCGCGCGGGGCCGGTGCGGGCCATGAACAGCCGCCTGCAGGAGATCCGCGAGCGGCAGAAGCTCCGCCGCCAGCTCCTGGCGCAGCAGGTACGGCCCGGAACATCTGCAGGGACCGGGGCGCTGCGGGGGCGAGGCCCTGGGGCGGCCCGCGGGCCGTGTGCGGGGCGGGACCGCGGTGGCCGCGGCGTGACTCTGTGTTTCCCGCTGTGCAGTTGGGGGCCGAGAACGCGGACAGCATCGGCGCCGTGCTCAACAGCAAAGATGAGCAGCGGGAGATCGCGGAAACCAGGGAGACCTGCAGGTCGGTATCGGCGGGCTGTGCGAAACTGGGGGGTCGATAGCAGTACAGGCCCGGGAAATGCGGTGTGATTGCACTCGGTGAAAGAAAATGCAACAATTAGTCAGATCAGAGCCTTGACTAAGGGGAGTAAGGTCTAGTTATACCCTTCTAACTGCAGCTTCGAAATATAGGCTGACTTTTGTTTCTGGTGTTAAAAACGTACTGTGTAGGAAAACCGAGATCTGAATTTAGAATGGACCATCTGTGTTGCCCCAGAGCCTTCATGCTTTTGCTAAGCGCAGTTCAGGGCAGTTTAGTTTAAAAGTTCTCATGGAACTACGGATGTGTCTAGGACAGAGCAGCTGCTGTTTATCAGTTCTCACATGTGTGTGAACAGGCTTAATTTTGTAGACAAACTGCTCTGGGGTAAAACAAGCTGTACCTTTTAGAACAGAAAAATTGAGAAATGGAAGGGAATGAGCTTAATTCTGTAGATGTACCACTTCGGTTAAAATAAACTGTCCTTTTGAGAGCAGAAAAATAAGAAAGAAAAGGGAATGACTTTTCAAGAGTTCTGTCCTTAATAAGTTGTGCTGATCTCAAATACACTGAGAGAGGAACAGCTTCTCATGTTTGATGTTTTGAAATAGTTTCAAACTTGTAACATGCAGTCAAGGCAGGTTATCAAATATTCCTGAACAATTTTCTTTTGAGACAGAAACTTTTATATGAGGATTTTTGGCTCTTTGTAGGGCTGCTTATGATACTTCTGCACCAAATGCAAAACGTAAATATCCAGATGAGGGAGAAGCTGATGAGGAAGAGATTGAAGAATACAAGGTAAGAAAAAGAGGAAAAAGTTACTTTTCTCTGGTGTTGTGTCCCTGAGATACTTAGAAAATATGTGTGTATATAGAAATAAATGTGATGTGTATAGATCCTTTAATATGTGTGTTCCACAGTGTTCATCTCCTCTGATGCCTTCCACTGCAGAACTGTAAGAGAGAGGACACAGATGCTACGTGGTTCACCTCAGGTGTGACATAGGTGCATTGAGCTGTACGCACACCAGAGCCCAATGTGTGGAGGCTTAATTAGTGCTGCTCCTAGGAGGAGGCAGGCTTAGGTGTTAGTGCCCACAGGGAACAGCACTGAGCCATGGCTGGCTGTGGGAAGAAGTGGTAAAATGTATGTGTGCTTGGGTACACACAAAAAGAATCTTGACCAGAATTTCGTTGTGTCGAAAGGAAGCCCTGCAGTTAGCAGGAGGCACAGGCCATGGGATGAGACAAGAGAGGCTGAGGGTGGCTTCTGACCTGTCTGTGCAGTGCCGAGGAATGCAGTGGAAGAAACAAGGGATTCTAAGAGAATYGAAGTAAGAGGCTTGGTTGGGGTGTTCTTTAAGTGTCCAAAATGTCCAGGAAGAGCTAGGTTAAAAAAAACAAACCAGAATGCCTCCATGGTCATTGAAGAGTGAGTACTTGTCAACCTCTCATGCCCTTCATTTTTAAAATGCTCATCCCAAAGCTATTTGACAGCTTTCTCCTAAAGGCACGATTATGATACAGCTGTCTTCAAGATTTGCTTTGGGATCTGGTTGCAGTGTATGTCCTCCTTCTCCCTTTTTGCCATGTTCTAATAACCCTGCTTCTGTGGTTAAATGGAATCAATGTCAGTGTATTTATGAAATAGTGCACTGCTGTTCTCTTGAATGCCTAAAACCAGTAATTTTTGAAAAACGAAGTCTTCATCGTGTTACATTTGTGTTCAGGTTTGTAAATCTTTCTGTAATAATGTCTGTCTTTTACCTTAGTAAACCAAAAGGTTAATGTATGACAGGATGGTTTTTGATGACTGATTTTGAAAGTCTCTCGGTAAAGGGCCAGACGTTATTTTTAACATGATAAGTATTAGTCTGTACATCCTGTTTAGTAAAGAAATTAAGTCACCATCAGGTAGAAGGTTGTTATCAATTTATTTTACTTCTTCACCAAGTACATGGTTAAATAACTAAATTTTAATTACCTGTAAAGTATATATGGATAAGTCACTTGGGTCGGCAAAGTACATGAATCTTATCATTAAGGTTTTCCTAATCAGCGTGGAGAAGACTTACCCTGAGGTAGGCTATAACCACTTGCAAGTGGCCAGACTTTTTCTGTATTGTTGAAATGGAAGAATATTTTAATAACCGTAGCTCAGATAAAATTTAGTTGAGCAGATGAACAGACTTAAGAAACTTGAAACCCCAGAGTAGAACATCTATAGCAGAGTCATCAGCTGTTTCCTGCAGGCATTGCTAATTCCCTATTGGCAAGCAGATAAGAACAGTAAAATTCCATCTGCATTTATGTAACTTTTTCCTGAGCACTTTGAGCCTGCTTAAATTTAGTCTTGTAATATGAACTCATACAAGAATCTGGATCCTTAAGGTGTATCCCTATTGTATTGTGTTTAATGCAACTTAGACAAAAGCGATAATAGACCTAACTAGTAGTGTTGTGGGCAAATCTTGCAAGTTTGCCAGTTTTGTTCAGAAAATCAGAGGTATTTCTGATGTGAAGTGACTTGTCTCTATATCCTTGACTTGCACTGTTGGGTTCTATGTGATGGGATCAGGTAAGTCTTCTGCAGTGATTGAAAATTTTTTTGCCCTGGCTTCAGATTTGGTGGAAATGAATGTACCTTCAAACCTATATGAGAGCAGTTTTTGAGATAAAAGATGAAGTATTTTACTTTTCTCAGCCATGTAGGAACATCTGATGAAAAAAAAACCCCAAACAATATGTTTTAATTTTTGTGGGGTTTTGGTTGGGTTTTTTTGTGGGTCTGTTTTTGGTTTTTCTGTAGAATAAGTGTAAATTTATAGTGGTGGTTCTTCATAAGGCTCAGGCTGGTGTGAGAACAAAGGGCAGCAGCGCTGCTTGTTAAGCTCCCACTGGCAACTTGACTCCAGTCTTGGAGCCTGGCTCTGCCTTGCCAGCCTTGGGGGATGGGTGATAGGGAAGAGGTGAACTATTGGAAAAATGAATAATGGATATTTTAAAGTCAGAAAGTTGAACTGTGGTTCTGGAGAACTCCTAAAATACTCTTATTCTTGTGGAACTGTAACAGTTGTCCCAGGGTTAGTTGAGCTCCCTGGTCTGTATTTGGAAGTGACAGATAATGGGATTAGAGTGTCTGCTGCTACTGCCAGGCTTTTCACCACCCTCTGGGAGTTGTGAGTGATGTTCCACCCCTCGCCTTCCCAGGTGATTTGACTCTGTTGTTTGAACCTGTATGAGTGTCTGGTTTGTGGAGTTTTCACTTTGTGTGGAGTACAAAACCACTTGTGGTTCTATTTTGCTGTCTGCCAGCCTAATTTGAGATAGCCCTGTTCTACTTTGTTTCTGCAAGCAGAGGCCTGCAAGCTTGGGATGCTTCCATGCCATTGTTGTGGAGGCTGAAAAAAGCTTACTTGAATCATGAATTACATGTATCTCCAGTCATTTGAAATAAAATATGTTTGAATATTGTGGGTAGTTTCTGTATCCCTAACTCAGCAACTTTATACCAGATGCTTTGGAAAACATGGATAATTAATGTACAAGAACCTAGTATCTTGTGTTACTGCTGGTGTCATTCTGTCTCTGCTGTGGCTGTGTCCTTTCCCTTTGAAAGTTGGTGGTGTGGGCTTTTGTTTGTGGCCACAAGACTTTTTAAATCACTTATGAAGGCATAAAGAGAACTGGGATGACTCAGGTATCTAACTCGTGCTTGTCATCAGAAGGCCAAGATTTGGAGAAAGATGGAAGAGGGAAACGGGTGTAACTTATGATGGCATAAGCAGTTTTTAGTAAAACTCAAGCTTTCAGCTTTTTTTTGGCCTGAATAACACTTGCTGCTGCTTGTCTGTACATTTCTTTTCCTTGCAAACACTCTTGCTGTTTCTGATAGTAATCTTTTTTTTCATCTGGTTAAACAGACAAGCAAAAAGACTGCTGTGTATCTCTTAAGTTCATCACCTGAATAGAGAAGGGGAAGCTGTGACCTGTTTATCACATCAGGCATTTCAGAAGCTGGTTCAAAGCTCCACTTCGGAAGTAACAGAAGCTTACTTAAAGATTTCGTCAGTTAATGGGAGCAAAATTGGGAGGGACAACACTTATTTTTTTATTCTGCACTCAGCTTATGTAGCATAGGATAAATACAGCTGTAATAATATGTAAATGATGTAAATGATAATATGTAATAATATGATAAATGATATCAGTTAGTAGTTCTTAATTTTATAAATCTGTATACTGGGTTGATCCACAATCAGCGGGAAGGCAGAAAGTGATGTGAAGAAGTGAGGCTCTTGAGTTTCTATTCTCTCTGAGTTGTGTGTTGGATGTTCAGAGTACATTGGTGTAACAGATCGCTGAATCCCAGAAATGTGTTGAATGAACAGTTGGTGGCTCTCTAGATATATTTTATGTAAATTTTGGGGCTATAGAATAGGAATGTTAAAGTTACATTTAAGGACAATGCAAGTGAAATACTGACATGTACYATGAGCTGTTTCTGCCAAGTATGGACTTCGCTAAGGCTGGAAAATAAGAGATGATTGTGTGGATATAAATGCTCTGAAGTTCTGCTGCAGAAGAACTTCAACAAAATATATACTTTGTTTCAGTCCAATGAGTGAAAGTTTTGTGGGACAAAAATTAAAAGTTCTACACCTTGTAAAGCACTGTTAGAGGCTGGAAATGAAGGGGTTCTTATTTTATTCTTCTTTCAGAGGCCTTTCCCAGTAACACTCTCCTCTGGTGAGTGGGTGAGAGACGTGCAGAATTTTTGGGGACTAGATAATTTTTTTCCCCTCCAACACTGGAGCTGGATCTGCTGTTTGTAGACAGCCCACTTCTCATTATGATTCTGCTTCTTAAGGAAAGGACAGAAACAGCAGGATCTTGTATGCACACTTGTAATACCTGCTTTATTTCCAAGGATGAAGTAGAGCTGCAGCAAGATGAAGAGAACCTGCCCTATGAAGAAGAGATTTACAAAGATTCCAGTACCTTTCTTAAGGTGAGCTGCTTTTGCAATTGGAAGTGTAGTCAAAGCTGGCCTAGGTGTGTTAAACTGTTTCTGCAACTGATGGGATCTGAAATACAGCTTTAAAGGCTGAAGTAGTGGCCTGGAACTCACAAGTACAGAAGTTTCCTGTGAAAGATCTGACTGTGACTGGTGTTTGCATTGTTCTGAGGCAGCTCACAATGAGCTGCAGGGGTGGTGGGCCTGATTAGGAGCTAAAAGGATGGTCTAACCAGTGGAACTTACAAAGGCATGTTGAAAAGAATCTGCTCCTTTCTGATTTATCAGGCTAACACATACAGCGTGTCTGTGTATGTCCAGTTATCTCCTGTTGCTCTCACTGAACTTCTTCCTGTTCTCCAGGGCACTCAGAGCTTAAATCCACACAACGATTACTGCCAGCACTTTGTGGACACAGGACACAGACCCCAGAACTTCATCAGAGACGTTGGTATGTCACAGCCAGTAACTGTTTGAGGATGACTCATTTTATTCAATAGCCCTTCTTTTTCTTCCCCTTCTTTAATTCCTTACAGTTTTTGGGAAGTGCAGGTACACAAACACKTCCTAGTTTTTTGTCTCAGTCTGCATACATACCGGTTTCGACATCTTTATTTTCAATTACTTAGGAGGTCCTTGTTACCAAGGCTGCTCTTACCCTTGGTTTTACTGGAAAATACTTCACCAGGAAGATTTTTTTCCCAAACTAAACTCTTTTGATTCCAGAAAGTAGATGAGTTTAATAAGCAGATCTTGAAACCTTTGGAAGTTTACAGTTCACCTGTGTACCGGGCTGTATTGCCTCTTGAGCATGTAAAGCATGGAAAATACTGACATTTAAGTCAGGAAGCAATATGGATAATGTTTCCCAGCTAAATTAGGTAACTGCTGACAGCTCGTTAGAATGCCCAAGTTTAGAGAATGTTGTTTTTCGAGCTTACATGTATCCAGACATATCTTAACTTGCTTCTGAAATGATGCTACATTGGGCCTGAATTTAAACTTGCTAAAACTAAGGCACAGTTTGGTCCTGTTTCCCAGAATAGGTGCCTGGCATTTGGTTTTTAAAAGAAGCAGGACATCTCCCTCTGCAGTTTTATGCAACAGTTCTCTGTATTTTATCAAGTGTAAGATTGCCAGGGCAAGTGAGTTGTGTTTGTAGATGGCAGCCCAAAGAGGTTTGGTTTGCCTCCAGAGGCTTTTAGTTTATTCTTCTCTATATTTTGTGAATGCTTCTTTGAAACACGTCTGGATGGTTTTTAAGAAAAATGGGCTGTTTTGACTCAATTGTATCTTTATCTCAAAAGCACTTGGGCTTCCCATTTATGTACTTGAGGCAGTTCTACACTGTTCTTGGAAATGAGTACGGAGAAATAGCAGCCCATGTTGCGTGCCACRACTTCTCTGCTGTGTAATGAATGGGGAAGGGACAGGACAAATGCTCATGCAGGTGTCGGTGTGGAGATGAACACAGCAGCAGCAGCTGGGCCAGAGCCTTTAACAGGGCTGAGCTGTGTCAAGCTGCACATTGCTGAGCACACATTTTCTACTCCATGGTCAAAACTCTGCTGAGGTGCTACGTGTCATTGGACATGGCCCAAAGTAAAACAAGTGGTTCCACAACACCCAGCTGTATCTTTCTGATGTTGCTGTTTGCAAAGAGGGAGAGACCTGTGAGTCTGGGTTTGGTTAGTTTGGGCTTTTCTTGATGGAAAATTCTTTTACATCTATTGCTTAGCTGCTGATAACTGGCATCTGCCTCTGATGCCCAGGGGTGTTGGATTCACAGTGTCTGGAAGCAACACAGTGGTGGAAATCAGGAGAACACAGCAGTAGTTTTAAGCTGTTACATATTTAAGGAAAGGGATGAAAATAACTTTGGGGTGTTGTATGCACAAGTAGTAGAGGTTAGGTACTGAGAACTTTGCTTTTATCATTGCAATCCTAGGATTGGGACTTAGGTTTGGTTTAAAATAAGGAGAGAGATGAAGGGTTTGTGGGTTTGGGTGAGGTTTTTTCCTCCAATTGATTAATACAATTTCAAGTTGTACTTTTAAATGAACATAAAGCCTTTTGAGTAACTCCTACTAAAGTTGAACTGATACTGCTTGCGAAGCAGGAATGGCCCCTTGTTGGTTTGTGCTGAACCTGCTGCTGGCAATAGCAAACCCATTGTCTCTAAGGGAGAACAAAATATACTTCAAAGTGTATTTTCATTTTTACAGCATTTGCTGCAGAAGATCTAATTAGCATTCTGTACACATGAAAGGTTGGAAAATTGAATTCATAAAGCTAAATGTAGGAACTTGCATTCAGATCTTCATGACTGACACCACAGCACCAAATCTGAATGGAAGCGTTACCTCAGGGAACCAGCCACACCCCAGGTGCCACCTTGGAAACAGTCATCAAAGATTACACAGAGTATGCTGTAAATGAATGTTAATTAGATCTCAATATAAATTTATGGATTGGGGAAAACCAAAATAGCTTCTTTCATCATCCTGGCACTTTTAGTTTAAATGAAAGGTGGTTTCCTTCTGGTAACTGGAGTTGTGAACTCTTGATCCACTGTAGTGCTCTTGAAAAGATCAGAGCATAGACACTGCATCAGTTACAGCCCTAATTAGCTGGGTAAGGGCAGGAGGCTTTTGTCAAGTGCTGAACAAAAACTGCTTTAAAGGGTTTGGTTTGTTCTAACAAAAATTAAAACGAGGCTAAGTATTAACATTTAGACCTATTCAGAATACTGGACAATGCTTAACTGATACAGATTTACTCTGTTAAGTAGTTGTTAACTTCATGTTTTCTTCTTCTTAGGCTTAGCAGATAGGTTTGAAGAATATCCAAAACTTAGAGAGCTCATCAGATTGAAGGATGAGCTGATATCTAAATCTAACACTCCTCCCATGTAAGTGTTCTTGTGGAAAATGCCTTTCTTCTCCAGACCTGTCTGAAGTTAGCTGTCTGCTTTGCAAATCTCTATCTTCAGCACCTGCGTAGAACTTACATTGTCTCTTTCTGTTTGTGTATACAAATTAATTGTAGCATAGAAGAATAAGAGCACTCTGTTTTTGTTAGTTTAATCTAGATGTTTAATATAGTATATAAACTAGATTTTCTTTCCAGCATGTGATTATTTATCGTATCTAAAGCTTTGATTATTTTAAGAGCAARTTGTCAACTGATTTGGCTGCAGGCTTTAATTTGGGAACTAAAAGAACATCATGTCATGGTGAATCTCATGTTATCATGTGGTTTATGATAACAAGAACAACTTTAAAGAATTGGCCTCTTAATATAACCTTAGTTTTTCTTGTACCAGCTGTTTTTTGTATAGTGTTCAGCTATTATCTTAGTATCCATCAATCACATGTTACTTTGGAGTTGAAGACAAAAACGTTTAGGTTGAGTGGAAGTCATTCATCCTTACAGACTTTGAATTATCTCGGAGCTTTTGCTGAATGTCAGACACAGCCTCAGTGTGCAGCATGTTACTCCAGGGATTCAGACCTCTCTGAACTTAACCTAATGCTTGTCATGTGCAGTAGTCTTAATCTGTACCACAAAAACCCACCTTATTTAGTGATAGTCACATAAAACCCCAGGAAATAGTTGCCTGGACAACTGAGTGCAAAACAGCAGGACTCAAGCTGCTATTTTAAGCTAGGTGTGTTTTGGCATTCTTGGTCGTAAAGTACAAGAGGGGGGAAAAACAGTAATCAAATGCTGCCCTCTGACAACACCAAGTACACGTAGGGAGTAATAATCTCTTCCACACACTTTTTGGGAAGGGGAAGGTGGTGGTCTGCTGATCAGCTTTCTTAAGCTTAAAGGAATTTGGGGGAGGCAGTGTAATTTTTTTGTAGTGATAGAGCAGTGAGTGGTGTGCAGGTGTGGAGGAGAGTCATAAGAATGTGTGAGCGTGTATTTAATAAAATCAGTGTTGGGGGGGAATTTTGTTTGGTACAGGAATAGAGAAATACATTTATACTATATACAAAGTAACAATGTTTCCAGTATTTAGAATTTTTGGAATMATTTTAAAAATATGCCACTTTCCCAGTTAGCCAGGCAGTGAGTGTTTGCTTCTTAAATGTTTATGTTTCCTCCTATTATAGTCCACGGGTGTGCAGAAAGTGCAGTGAGCCTGTACTAGGTATTGTTGTACAGTCTGTGTGGGCATCTGTTTACTGCTTGCTAAGTTAGAATCCTAAAAACTGTTTAGTAAGACTACTTAAAAAATACAATGCAATAGCATCCAGCCTCGATTAAGTGAGGATGTGTAATGGATCTCCTCTGAATTTAGAGCATTTGAGATGTACAACCCACCCAGGAGACCCTGCTCTTAACTGGCTGCACAAAAGTGCTCTGTGGAGTGTAGTTCCCAGGCTACTGTTGCACCTTGTCCAAGCAGTCTGGCATCTTCTGTTTAAACAGGTATTTGCAAGCAGACTTGGAAGCCTTTGATATTAGGGAACTGAAGTCCAAATTTGATGTGATTCTCCTGGAGCCACCACTGGAAGAATATTACCGAGAGACTGGCATTACTGCCAATGAAAAATGCTGGACCTGGGATGATGTAAGTACCTTTTTTGCTGTGAAGAACATTTCATACATTTGTTTAAGCAAATAGTGTCAGGATTTAAATTACTAAATACAACTTTTTGTTCTCTCTGAGCCTGGCTGAAAACTTAAACCTAGTAATAGTGGGTTTTCTCGCTGCCCTTACCTTCCCTGAGCTTTCTGTTTGATTTTTTGCTGTTGAAATACCGAATGTCCATTGAAAATATTCCTTTCTTTCTTGAAATTCTTGAGATTCTTAACACATGCTTTTTAATATACTGGTCTTCTAGTAAAAAGTATAGGTAAATTTGCTTTACCGACATTCCTCCATTCTCCAAGTATTGATTGGGTAGGAAATTTTAATGGTCAAACCAGTTATAATCCCTAGAAGCTTAACAAAATAGATAAATCTCACCTGTGGAAGTCTTTCTCTTGTATTTTTTTTTAAATGGTCCCTGGTAGTGCTGCCAGGGAAAAAACATTCCGTCCTAACAGAAAAACTGGAAGTGTTGGAGGCAGGACTCATCCTCCTAGTTTGGAGTTATATCCTCTTAGAATGGCTCCTACTGCATTATTTTTCCTTGGAGTGGCACTGAATGAAGCTTGATTTGATGTGTTAGCAAGTTAGAGATGAATCCTTTCAACTTGCAATGAGTAACAGATGCTTTGCATCCGAAGTTATTTCATCTTGAATGTTACTCATTTGTCATTGTTGGACTCCTGTCCTCATAAATTCTGGCTGCTCTTCCTGAAAGTGAAAATGGAGAGAATGTCTTTCCTATGTAGTGATAGGAATTAAACTGGGATTTTTAGGACGTCTTCACAACCTTCATGTAAGTACTTACAGGAAGGAAAAGAAACAGAGTACTGCGGCTTCTGTATCACATATTTTTGCTGTCAATGGAATGATAAAATGAAGCAGAGATTTGAGGAGGAGATCATGTGGGTTGTATTGGTCTTCTAAGTCTAGAATTTTTTATACAGGTAGAATTTCTGTTTGTCATGGTTTCACCCCAGTCGACAGCCCAGCCCCAGGCAGCCACTCACTCACTCCCCCACCAGAGGGATCAGGGAGAATATTGGAAGGGTAAAAGCTGGAAAACTCATGGCTTGAGACAAAGACAGTTTAATACGGAAAGCAGAAGCCATACACACAAGCAAAGCAAAACAAGGAATTAGTTCCCTTCTTCCCTTGGGCCCCCAGGTGTGCTTCATGATGGTTTCTGTGACAATACCTCAAGACTCAGTATTCTTCCTGATACAATTGGTGATTTGTATTTAATTCAGGAACGCTTTTATTGCACTTATTATTACTAGATCATGAAATTGGAAATTGAAGAAATTGCAGCCCCAAGGTCATTTGTGTTTCTGTGGTGTGGCTCAGGCGAGGGTCTGGATCTCGGCCGAGTGGTAAGATGTTGTTTTAATTCAATTTATCAGGGACAGGCTTAAGAGTTTATTTTTATCTTTGACTTTGCCCTGTATAGAATTCTCAGCCCTAACTACTGAGGGATGTTTTGTTACTATGCTAGAGAATATGTGATTTTAAATGGCATTAACTGTTTAGATACTGTTAATGTCCAGATGAGTCATTGACTATGTGAGGAAGCATAATTCCATGGGGTCTTGCTTTTGATGTATGCGTGTTGACAGTGGAGCAGGTTGCCAAGTTACAACTTTTTAAACAGAAGTCTCGGTAGTTTTCTGCCAGAAATATTCATGCTAGGACAASAGTCCTACTGTTTCATAAATTGAGATACAATTGTCATCTTTCTTCAGGCCAGAGAAATGCTGCTTATGTTGGGGATGCTGCAATAAGAATTCCTAATTGGCTCCTGCTGTGCTGAAACATTCCTTATTCAGTTCGAGCAGTGCTTTCCATGAAAACAATTCACAGATGACTGTTCGAGGGCAGCCTGTGGTTACTGATCTGTTTGCTTTAGCCGTTTTTTGGTCTGAAGTTGGCCAGGTAGATTGGGTTTTTCATAGACAGGTTTGTAGTAGCTGGACAGCCCTTGAATAAGAAAAGTCAAGTGCCTAAGTGAGTGTTCAGTTCAGGTTACTTGATGTTTTTGTGTAGTGTGAACCGTTTTACTTGTTTATAATATTTAGTGTCTGCGCAAATGGGGTTACAGAAGATGTGAGGACATTTGCTGGATTAAAACAAATAAGAACAACCCTGGCAAGACCAAGACTCTAGACCCTAAGGCTGTCTTCCAAAGAACCAAGGTAAAGGATTGGCTCCATTCTTCCTCTGTTTCCATTCTGTCTCTCTGTGCTAATGACACACCTGGTGTTGCTGACAGGCTTGTGAGAAAGCCAACAGGAGGACTTCCAAGTTCTGTTCTGCAAAGCACATTTTATGGAACTAAACTTACCAATAGAATTTGACTAAATTCAAAGTCAAAAGAAGTCTTTAAATCTGTAGATTTTAAATCAATCTATTAATAAAAAATAACTATAGAAGACTGGCCATTGGTTCTAAATGCACACRAGCCGGTGTGTGCCCAGAGCTTGGACTAGAGAGAGGTGTGGGGGAACCAGAGCTCAGACAGCATCTCCTCCTTCCTGGAGGTGATTGTAAAGCACAAGTGATAGAATGGGTCAGCTTGGTTTAAACCRAACATTTTTTAAAGATGCTTTGTGGAGGATGTATATTGAAGGAGGTGCAGAGAAAAAAGTGTTCTGATTTGAGACTCAAATGTCTGGAGAAACTTGGAGAAATACAAATGGAATGCATAAATAATTGTCTTGGGTATATGTGAGCATAACTGGCAGTTTTACTGAGTACAGAGAGCTGGCTGGCAATTTATTCATTTCACATGTCAGTGAACCTCAGGACTCCTTCCTCATCCATTAGTCATTTGTTAGCATTAAACATCCTCAAGTCTGCCTCAAATTGGCCATTGTTAGGAGTATAACTTCCCTTTAGGATATCTGGAATCTTTCTTTGACTTGCATTTACATTAATCTGAAGTTTGTTTGAAAGTGTGTTGTATTACTTATAAATATTTATAAGTATAAATATTGTGTGTTTATTGCATATAGTGTTGCAAATATTTGCAGTTTGCTCATGCAGGCAATGCTAAAACTAACACAGAAGGATTTGGGGGGGCCTTTATGTCTTTGTTTAGCAAAGAAAAATAGTTTCTGGTATGGGGGAATTCCTCTGTTTATCGAGCCAGAGTTGGGCTGAGGTCACTGTGATAAACACTAAAATGGAGTGAGTTTGCTCTGACCAAACAAACAGTCTGTTGGGCAAGCTCTGTTTGCCAGTGGTGACAGCAGCAAATGCTGTTCAGTTCTTTTTGGCTGAGGCATCTCTCCATGGATGCTTGGTGCTGTGCCACCTGTCAGAGGATCCCAGGTATTTGTGAGTGACATGCTGTGTGGTATGGAAATAGAATGTTTGGGATAGTTCTCCTAAGGACTAGAGTGAGGAGGCTTGGCTTGGTAGGTGATTTGCTTAGCAGTATTCTGCCTTTCACTTAGGTAAATTCCAGGTCCAAACCCCTGTTGCACGAGTGCAGTATCATCTGCACAGACTTCATAGGTCTGATGTTGTGCCTTTCACATTTACCCACTAACTGCAAACCCCTTCCAAAATTTGGGAATGATTACATGCTCTTGTCTGCAACTGTTTCCTGAGCCATCTGGTGGCGCTTAGTGAGTCAGAATGTTTGATCCTGAGGAACATCACTCATCCAAGATTGATATTCCCAGAAACAGAGCTCTGAAATGAGTATGTAGGAGCCTCTTTTCATCTGGGAACAATCACGGTGATTCCTCATTCATGGATGCCACATATCACTCACTTAAACTGGTCTGCAGTGTTGTGGAAGGAAGGAAAGGAATGCATGTTACAGCTCAAGAACACTTTTAATGTTGATGAGCTGACTGAGAGCGCACTGGCAGTGTGGTAGTGGTTGTGGGTTTTTATGTGGTAATATCTTCTAGAAAGAAACCTGAGGGGAATTCAGAGGGCTACTTTATTAACAGAGGTACAGTATGAAAAAGTACATCTTATTTCCACTGTCTCGTTTATGACTGAAAACTTGGAAAATTATTGTATGAATAAAGTTAGGATCAGAATGCTAAAACAGGTATTAATTGTAATTAATAACTATTCCTTTGCTCTTGCCATCACCTTTTTCTCTTTTGCCTTGTGGAGACTTCTCAGCCTTTCCAGCCTAAAGTTCTGTAATTGAAGAAGTCCAAATATCTTACTGCAGCCTTGATTTGAGTTATACCACCTCATAGTGTAGTTTATCAAGCTCCAGCTTCAGGCACTGCTCTGCTTTGTTCTCAAATGGCTCCTTTGGTAGTTCCAGCTTTTCTACTCTAGTTCATGCTTGAGACTTTTCTCTCTTGTAAGAGTGGGATGTACTGTACTTAGAACTGCCTTTGCTGTCCCTTGGGCTCACCTGCCACAGCAGTAGGTGTGACAGGTGACAGCTCTGTGTGTGTGCAGGAGCACTGCCTCATGGGCATCAAGGGCACTGTGCGCCGCAGCACCGATGGGGACTTCATCCACGCCAACGTTGACATCGACCTCATCATCACAGAGGAGCCCGAAATCGGCAACATAGAGAAACCTGTGGAGATTTTTCACATTATTGAGCATTTCTGCCTCGGGCGACGGCGGCTTCACCTCTTTGGGAGGGACAGCACAATTCGACCAGGTAACTGCTATGTTGGTTTTGCTCAAACAGTAAAATTCATTTCAGGGTCCTGAAAAGGTTTCCAGATCTATGTCACAGGTCAGACAGCAGATCTCAAGGAGATACATTTTTGGTGTATGTGAAGATCTGTCAGTCACAGAACTGTTGTTTGGAAAGTTTACGACAACTATAATTTATACAATTTTTTCCACAAGACAGATTTTTGTTAACCAATATTTTCGCCTGTCCATGTATTTAATTCCTCAGTGAGCATAACAAAATACAGTTAAGATTCCTTTTCCCCCATATGTTTACACTTCTCAGAAAAGTGATTTCTTTCTCCAACTGATTTTCAACCCCTGTGAGCTTAGTGCTGTTGCCAGTGTCTGAAGACCCACTGTCTCACAGTGGGTGCTGCATCTGGCATGATGCAAAATGCCTAGAAATACATGGATCAGGACACATTGTTCAGGTATCCCTTCAGCRCTGCTRTYGGTGGATCCTTTTCTGTCAGTGTCTCACAGAGTCGGGTTAGTCTGGTTGAACTTCTGTATTTTTTAAAAAYGTTGTTGTGTAAGGACAAGTAGGAAGAAGGGGTAGGGGCTTGTGAAAGCACAGCATGAATGTTGCCACAGCCATGTGAAATAAAAAATTTTGAAAAAGGAAAATAAGCCCTTAGAAATACCCAGCTGAAATCTTAACTTTTCAACAACTCTAGAGGTGACTTTTCATTCCGTTAAGTGCAGGTGATGTGTAGGTAAGTGTCTCTCCCTGTCACTTGAGTGTTCATTTCCTGGGAAAAGGACAACAGTGGCCTTGAAGCCTGAAGTTTGTTGTTGCTTCTGCTGACTGTGGTTTTATTCCCCAGGTTGGCTGACGGTGGGACCCACCCTCACAAACAGCAACTTCAACGCAGAAACATATTCCTCGTATTTCACGGCTCCCAATTCCCACCTGACCGGCTGCACCGAGGAGATCGAGAGGCTGCGGCCCAAGTCCCCGCCACCCAAGTCCAAGTCTGATCGGGGCGGGGGTGCTCCCAGGGGAGGAGGAAGAGGAGGGACTTCGGCGGGACGGGGTGAAAGGGGCAGGGAGAGGAACAGAACCAACTTCCGTGGTGAGCGGGGCGGCTTCAGAGGGGGCCGTGGAGGGACCCACCGAGGGGGCTTCCCCACCCGCTGAGGAGGTAATGGCTGCTTCTCCTGGTCTACACTTGGTCTAGGAATCTTTTCTGTAGTCTTGTTTTTCCTACGGCGAATTCCTCTGGGGACTCAAACTAGATGACTTTTACAATTGTTTTTGGTGCACGCYGTTGCAGACAGTCGGCCTTGCAGTTTGGCATAGCCCCTCACTTGGCCATGTCCTGCATGGGCAGCACTGAACTCAGAGCAGAGAGCACCAGCCCTTGACACCACGGGTAGGATGGAAGTGACCCCCTTGCTCTCCCCTGAGGAACCTTGGAAGGTGGAGACTTTCTTTTCAACTTCATTTTCTCCAAAACATGGATTCCTCATCCACGTTTGGAGGTTTGGGTTTGGATTGACTTGGATTAATATGGTGGAGCAGGCATGAAATGCAGTTCTGAGTTGCATGGCCACAGCAGGTTTGCTGTCTTATGGAAGAAAAAGTGCTGTGTCTGTATTGACACCTATTTTAACTTCTCTGAAACAAAGGAGCAAATGAAATAAATAGAATTCTATTTTTTCTTATTTGGTTTAAACTTCCCAAATTATTCCTGGGAATAGGAAAAGGTTAATTATTAATTTGTTTATATGCACTCACCTTTCATGTCACTAGTGGGGCGAATGGTAATTCTGTGCAGTTGTGTATTGTGCTTCCTGGAAAGCACCAAGTTGTGCATTTACGTGCAGCCCAGAAGTTGTGCACAGGTCTGGGTTGCTCCTTGAGTGGGGCTTTTCCCCCTGTGTGTGTCTGTAACACCTTGTTCCATGGGAGGGAAGAGCAGTGTTCCTGCAGAGCGCTCCCAGCAACCTCACTGGAGGGAGAATTGCACACAGGAGGTGGTGTGAGTGTGTGCTTCCCAAAACTGATCGCCTGGTGACAGGGAACACTGATGGAACTGAGTGCGGGCTTTGCCTGCGGGTGTTGCACACATTTGGGAATGGCTGTTGCTGATCCAGGGCAGTGTGGAAAGACAGTGACTCCCTTCCCTATGTACAGTGTCTGTTTTTAGCAAGGCCACAGCTCTGAGCTTCTTGTCCAGTTCTTGGTAGGCTGAACAAACCTGGCTTTTTATGTCTCAAGGTCTTAGATAAGGATTTTGGAAAATTGGCTTCTAAGTCTCAATGTTTCTTTCTCTTGAAGCCCGGCTTTTAAATAACTGTCCTGTAAAGTAGCGGACTATTAAACATGTTTATCAAAGCTGATGTTGAAATATCTTTCTTAATATTTTGTGGGTTTGTTCTCCTTGAGGTTTTGGAATTGCTAAGTGGTTTCCAATGTGCTGTTGTAGGCAGGAACTGTTCTTTTGGTGTGTGGAATGTTGGCACAGAAGATTTGGAGGGGCTGGTGAACTCCCTCACTTTGGTAGTGTTTAGCAGGGGATTGCCGTAGAGCCAATGGAAGCTGCCTGTTGTTTACAGCTTGTTTCTTCTGTCATATTTGCACATCTGGAGAGTGACTGGATTTGGGGAAGGGGTGTTCTAAAGGTGATGTTCATCTGTTCATTGGTCAAGTCTGCCACAGGCTATGTGGAACAGCATCTGAGAGAAGGTAAATGCCATAGTAGGGACACTTTTTTGGGTGATTTTTGCCCTAATTGTGTTGTTACTCAAAAAGTAAAGACACTTAACCTTAAGACCACTGCTTTTGTGCCAGGGACAAACATTTTCTTGTTTTTCAATGAGTAGAAAATGTTAATTTCCATTTCTCCCTTTTAATTACATGCCCAGTGCTGGTAGTTCAGTGCATGGGCTGCTCTTAACATATACATAGGCTACATGGAAGAGGAGGGTCATAAACAACTGGATGTGATGTGCTTCTGTATCAGTTTGCAGAAGCTGCAGGGCTGCTCAAGACTTCACTGTCTGCAGAAAATAGTGGCAGGTGATGGAGGTTTCTTGGTTCTTCCCCTCAAAGCAGAAATAGCTCGATTACTGTAAGGGGATTACTGTTAGATTAGAGCTCTCTGGGTGGGCCACCTTTGCCAGCAAAATGTGATGTCCATGTTGTTAATGAGCAACTGATGGAATGTTTTAATTGAGGTTAATAGACAAGGAACTCCACTTCTGCACTTGTCCTCCATGAAGAACAACACCTGCCCCTGCTCATCTGAAGGTGGCATTTCAGCAGCGACTGACAAAGGCTGTACAGGTAAGGCAGCAGTGCAGGACTGTGCACTCCAAGTCTTGGTCCGTGTCCCTGTGTGGACTGAGACTTAGGAAGTACTGGAGTGAGATACAGTCCCACACACTCCATTATACAGTAAAAACATCAGGTCATTTTCTTAGTCACTGGGATTTGGAYCATATAGAAATGGTGACTAGAGATGAAAAGCTTTTAATTGCATTAGTGGTTGTCAGTTGAATTCTCACTTGTAACACTTCCACAGGAGCGGGAGGATAAGGCTCCGAATCACTGAGCTGATGAGTATTCACTTACCACAAGTAAATGAAGATTTCATTTGAGCATGCTCTCCTCGAAGATAAAGAGCCTGATGAGTTTCTTCCTTTCCACTTTTATTAAATGCACAATGCCTCCACTCTGATTTGGGGTGCCTGTCCAGATCTTGTTGTGTCTTTCCATTCTGGAGGAGGCTTAAGAGTACTTGAACTATCTTGCACCCTGTGAATTCAGTGAAGGACTCAACACCTGCACTGACAAGGTACTCAGGATGTCTTAGCATTTGGCTTCAGAGAGAATTTAAGACCCCAGTCACCTGCAGATCATTGTAAATCAGCCATCAGCTGGAGAATTCTGTCCTCCACTCTGCCAGTGTTGGTTACAGGAAGCCGGCTGGAATGCTGGCTGTGCTGTGCAGGTTGGCTCTCAAACAAGGAGTTTTGGAAACAAAAAGCTGCTGTCAGGAGGAGCCACCCTCTCTGTGCACAAAAGGCAGATGATGCCTTCTGCAGCCAGTGCAGCCTGGCAGCGCTGCTGGCAGCTGTGGCACCAGCATACCTCTCTGTGGTTCTTAGGGATGTGTATCAGACATTATAACGTAAATTATTCATACTAACATTATAAAAAGTCCTACAGTCTGTAGAGAGGGAAGTGAGGTTTAGCAATAGAGAACTGCTCTTGAATAGAGAGGTTACAAGGAATGCCACAGCAATAACAACTGCCATATAAGTAATGTAATTTGAGTATGAAAAAAGGCACAGGTCAGTGTCCAGCAGCAACACCTTTTTATACAACTTCCTTATGGTCCATGCTGTGTAAAAGTAAATGAAAAAAGATCAGCGCCCTGTTAGAGAAACGCAGTGTAACAGCAGTCCCCTCTTAGCTCAGAGCAGGAAATACCTTTTCTTTATCTGTATTGAGCAGTTTTTTGTCATCTCTGTTTTTCAGCTTCCCTGGTGCTTCTGCAGTTGGCAGTGAAGAGTGGAAGATGAACAATCTCCCAGCACATTCTGCAGCCTGTTCCAAAGACACCACATTGGCACGTTTATTACTGCAAGGTTAACGAGCCCATACTCACACACTGGGGGGGTCTCAGAGAACAGTGGAGGCTTTCTGCAAGCTCCTCGGAGGTAAAGAATTCATTTCCAGACTCAGAGCCCGAGGGAATAAGCCCCCAAACAAACAGGGGCTTTTCTGTCAGGAAGTAACAGTCCAGCACACAGGTTTGCTGCCCGAGGCATTCTGACAGCACTTTCTCCAGAGGCAAGAGGAGGAGTGCCTCYCTGGGAGACTTCCCAATTGGATACAAGCATTATGCAACGGGCATCAAAATACAAACACTCAAATTGGATCAAATTAAAAGGAAATGCAGTTTAACAGAAAAATTCAGTTCAGGCACACTGGTGTTCCATACATTTTTATAAATGGGTGGCAATTCCATCCCTGTGGTAGATTCCACATTGAAATCTACACTGCCAAGATGCAGACGCCAGTCACCAGTGGTGTTGCTTGTCCAGGTCTTAAAATGTTCACAAAACATTCCAGCTTTCAAAATAAGCTGTGGCATGTCTCTGGGAAACCAGAAGTCTCTCTGCTACAGCAGAAACACAAAATTGAAGACAGCACCTGATTTTTAAGATTGCTGAAATTTCACCCCTAATACCTCAAGAACAGTTACTTTTGATCACGAATGCCAATTTCTTCAGTTCCTTTTAAGAAGCTTTCTGCTAAAGGACGAAAGACTTCCCAAATACCTGYTTATCCTGATATGCATCAGGAATTACTGACATTGCTTTTATCAAAATTCTAAAATGTGTACATATTAACAAAATTTGTTTTATGATCTCTTCATCATAGTTATCCCCGTTACTGTTGTTACTATTAGTAGCATGTACTGTCATTAATGTTACATTATTATATATTTCTTGGTTCCATTACTAAACTCTATTGATCTGACTGCCTGGGCTGGGTCTTGTCTCCGACTCCCCTCCCGATCCCACTGCAAGGGTGGGAGTGGGCGAGCAGCTGCTGGTGCGGAGCTGCCGGCTGGGGTTCAGCCACCCCTGGGTCATTGTRGGGGCTCACACAGGCCCAGCGCTGCGTCTGGGGGCTCAGAACTGAGACCAAATCCTGCAACTTCGGGCTCACAGCGACCCTCGGCTGTACCTTGGGAGCTCAGAATCAGACTCACATGATCAATTTTTGGGCTCACAAAGAGAGGCTGAGTGCTGCGTTTGGAGGGCTCAAAATCCAGGCTCAGAGCTTAAAAACAGACTAAATCCTGCATTTTGGACTCTGAAACCAGGCTCATATGGCCAGTTTTGGGCCTCAGGAACAGTGACTAAGGCCTGTGTTTTCAGGGCTTAAGTCAGACTAAGAGAGCCCAGGCTTCAGAGACCATGTGCCACAGTTGGGCTGCTCAAAACCAGGCTAATTGGTCGATGTGCAGACACAGATTAACTGAGTCATGATTTGGAGGCTTGAAACCAGGGTCACTCAGACAACATTTGGGCTCACAGAGACTAAGTTCTGCAATTTAGGGGCTTGAGGCAGAGACCAGGTCCTGTGTTCTGGGGTTTGGGCTTCACAAAGTGCTGCGTTTGGAGGGCTTGAAGTAAAGCCCAAATCCCATGTTCTGGTGTTCAAACCGGGCTCATTTGGCCAGCGTGAGTCYGTGCTGCTCAGCTCTAAGGCCTGCCTTTGGCACAGCCCAATCCCGGGCTCAGCCGGCCCCACGGAGAGCTCAGAACCAGCGACTCGGAC
>RAHM01000066.1:710580-740798 GCA_003713295.1 Parotia lawesii
TAGATTTTGGCCAAACCGGCACACTAATGAAATCAGGTTCATGGAACTGCCTGAGACAGGCCTAAACATGGCATCTAACAGCTAGATTAGGGTTGATGTCATGAGGCAGTTAAGGAAGTTCTCTGCTAAATGTGCAGTAATTCTAGTTATCTATATGACTTCAGGGAAGTAGAACTTAGTCTTGKTAGACAGATGCAAACAATCACCAATCTTACAGCAGATGTATGTACACTAACCTATCTCTCTGAAGTCAGCACTGCCAAACACCAGAGCTCTGCTGCACTTCACTAGTGACAAGAAACTCCTTGAAAGAGATCGTTTGTATCACACAGGCTTTCAGGTCACCATCAGTGGAGGGAGAGAATTATTAAGGCAGCAGAGTCTGCATGTAATTGAGAGACGGGCAGGGTAGGCAAAGTGCCAATAGCACCAGTGTCTTAATTTAAGCAAATAAAGACACAAGAGAAAACCTGATGTTGTTCACTATAATTTCTTCTTACATTGTGCTGGTTTTACAGCCAGCATGGAATTCATTCAGCTACCAATCTGCCAGTAAGGTGTGTGCTTAGATTAAGAATGATCTGAACCAGCAACTCCAAGTGTAGACAGAAGAGAGGTGTCCTGGTGGATGTTGCACAAGATCCAACAACCCTTTCTCCTTCATATGTGTTCTGTGGAAACTTACCTATACACACCCTTCCTTCCTAGATGCAGAGAGTACAGGAAGTGTTATTTCTCAGCTATTTAAACATCTCTGTCTCTACCAGGAACCAGTTTTGACCTCTTCCAACTTCCTTAGTTACAAGAAGGACATCAAGCATGAATAGAAATTATTTCTGCTCAATTACTGTGATTCACAGTCTTGCAGATAAACATGCTAAGAAACAAAGTGAGCACCACTGTTCTGGCCCCCTCTAAAACCAAATCAGACAGCAATGCATTTCCACAGTCCACGCTTTAACTAGACTGCAGTCTGAAATACTTTTGTCTTAAAATCAGGACTGAAATTCCACATTCTGTGCTATTAAGTGGAATGGGGTGAAACATTCCAATATGAAAGCCATAAACATATGGAACTTCATGCCCAGAAGGGACAAACGAAACATGCTATTTCTTTCTTGCAACTTAGCAGTCATACTCCTCTGAGCTGCAGAGAACCACTCACTTCGTTTTCAAGYGCTCTTTTGAAAATGGCTTTTGTTGCTGTTAAGCAAAATTTCTTTAAGCTGTCCATAGATCTGTTAGACTTGCTTTTTCTGCAGAACTTTGTCCAATTTAAGAGTTAAAACACTAACTTACACCTTCAAAAACACATTTTAAAAAATCAGTGAGGTAAATAAAAGTTTCATGAAAAATATTTACTGTTACATCTGGGGRAAAAAAAAAAAAAGAGAGAAAAACAAACTATCCGGCTTCCCCCTTGCCTTTTTGTTCACTCAAGTTACAATATTTGTGGTCAAAAAYGCTAAACACATGCTACTATCCTCAATTACAAAAATAAAGTTTGTAGATCCCGAAGAATAACAAGTTAAAGAAATAGACAAAAACGTTTCTGGTTTTGATTAACTGTCTGAACATACAAACTGGAACATTAACAAAAGAGGCGGCCTTTGATGCTTCTAAAACAGCAAACTGGCTATGGCAGAAACATCCAGCATAGTGGACAAGTTTGTTAGACCATAGGATTCACATTTACTCTATAGGCCCAAATGCTCTTGGCTCTACGACTGGCACAGCACTAAAATTTAAGCAACCTGATCCCTTGTAACCAAAAATTACAGAGTAATTACAGAGTTACAAAGAATAACTAAAAATTCACAAGCAGTCAAAAATAGAAACTAAATGTACGTAGTMTCTCTGTTCACATTAAAACAAAGTGAAGAGGTGCCAGATAAGAAGGTCTCAAGTTTTTCTGGAGTTTGATATTTACCAATATACAGAAATTATGTCTTCCCAGGGCCCCTTTCAGCAGAATTGGCAAAATGCATATGCCATAATGTATTGTGTACATATTTTATAACACATGCAGGTCTGCCAGCTTATGTTTTTTATGACCAGGACAGCCCTTCTGAGTAGAAATTTATTACACCACAATGTGTCCATCCCCTCCCATGATAAGACACCTGTCTTTCTGATATAAAGGCTGTTTTTAGTAACTGGCTTTAACTGGCCACTAAATGCTAGCTTTTATTATTTATCACACACACAAAAAAATTATGTGTTACAGATCTGAAGTCAAGACAGTAACTAACACATTCCTTAGATACTGTAGTTTTCAGATAATTAGCCTCTTAACTGCTTATTCCATCTAAATAACTTTTATTATCCAGTTACGAAATACAAAGTCAAAACTCTTTCATTCCTAATTTGTTAGCATTTAAATATCAAAATAGAACACTACAGGCATGTTTAGACATATCCACAATGCAACTATTCAAGTTTACTCATTAAGAGTATAAACAAAGCAAGCACCTTTTTCACAGCATTAAAATAAGATATCCTTATKTTCTTTTGCATCCTCTTCCTGATCAGAAAGATTTATATTTGTGTACATGTGCATAATAAAAGGTTTTTACTGTTTAACTACATGCATGAGCACAYGTGGAAAAAACCCCCCAAGCTAGGGAAATGCAAAGCTGATCAGAGCATCAGGGAACTTGATAACTCATGGTCAAATCTTCATGACCATAAGAAAGCAACCCAGTTTGCTGGCTGAAGCAGCAGGCAGCCTCAAGTCAGACCCAAACTGGCCTCCTGCACAAGCTCCTTACTATCTCTGTATCATGCAGCAACAGTCTAGGGTTTTGTGTATAAAACCACAGCCTAATATTTGCTAAAGCACTCCAGGCTTACTGAAGGTCTTCTGCCCTTGAGAGAATGCCATCCTCAGCTATTTGTACGCAGGTAGCAGTTCTCACGAGGAGCACAGATCTCCCTCTCTTGAAGAGCAAGATGTGTAACATGCAGGGAGATGCTCAAGGTAAAACAGTCCATGCAATACCTTTTAACAGGGCACAAGCAATGCATGCAGGAAGTACTACATTTATAAGGCTGTCATCGCAAAATGAGACTTTAAATAAATAGAAAAGACTGCTGGATGGGGAAGCCAGCTTAGAAGAAAATAATGAAAAATTACTCAACCAAGAAAAAGAGGAAAAAAAAAGCACAATTTAAAAAAAAATGTAATTGGTCAGAGCCAAGTTGACTAAAGCTGTTAGCCCAAGGACAAAAAATATGATTATGATGAACAATAAGTTCATAAAAGAGTAAGAGGCAACACTGACAGACGATGAGCTTCATATGGAATAGGAAAGATGCATTTTCACTAAAAAGATCTGATATCAAGTTAGTCAGCTCATTGCAACCAACACTAAATACTATCCAAGACAGTTCACAGTTGTCATCCATCTTAGACAGCTTGTAAACCCATGGCTCTGTGGTCTTTATTTCACCTTTATAATCTATGGTTCATTTAGTGCTAATCAAGCAGAACATCCCTCCCCTCCTTCTCTTGGAAAAAAGGCATTAAAAAAATCCCAGAATAGCCTCAAGGATGCGCACCTTGAGGCCCAGAACAAGACAAAACAACCAAGGGAAGTTTACCCAGTCGCAAGTCCTAAATGAAAGGTTAACTCCAGATGCAAACAAGTTTTGTCCCAAAAGCTTGGGTATAAATACAGTTAGATACTGCATCCAAAAGAACAGCAAAGCTCCACATTATATTTTTCAGTCCCTGTTACTGCCAAAACCAGTGGAAAGGGTTTCTATAGTCCAATTCAAAAAAAAATTAGTAACTCAAATTAACACAGAGCAACAAAATCAAAAAACAATAGTTTATTCAACAGATAGACAATTTTTTAATAAATACGGTGTTCTGTAAAATGCACTCTAAATAAACAATTTAATAATGCAAATCACTTTCTTCCTAAGCATTTTCTTACCTGTCATCTTCACACATCCACAGAACTATGTTCCACTTTATCCATTTAAACTGTCAGCTTCAAATCAGGAACAATAATTCATGAATAAAAGTTTCTAGACAACCTTTCTCAATGATGTCAGAATTAAGAGGCAGTAACTAATACGACAACTTGCCTTCTTTCATATATGACAGAAGGAAATGGGAAAGTGCAGAGGTGTCAATCTCTCGCAGTAAAACTTTTACATTGTCTCAAGACCTGCTCAGTTCAACAATATTACTTTAAATAGAAARTCACAAAAATGAAATCTGGACAAGAACAAACAGCAATTTTCCGGGGGTGTGTGAAACAGACAAAAACACAGAAGCAATTTTCTGGGGATGTGTGAAACAGACGAAAACAAAGAAGAATACCCCTTAAAACAAACAAAACCSTTAAAATCAAGCTGATGGAAAAATGTCACTAGCCTCTTCTCACCTTTCTGCCCTATATTTTGCAAGATTTATGAACTGAAGCAACAGACTGCAGAAATGCAAACCCAGCAGGGAAGCAACTGGGGTGAATACAGTGAAAAAAGCAAAAGGGGTTCCTGCCTGGTGGAATAAACTAAACTAAATTATCATAAGACTCTCTTCATTTGCACCACCACGGCCACAGAGAGTATCAACAGTAATGACAATCTGAGTAGACCTGGACCATGTGAGTGAAACAGATCATCCCCAACAGTTTTGTTCCGGCACTACCTCTCTCCACCATATTTACAGCACACAACTATTCTACTCTGAGGGCTTCTGTACACATCAGTTTACACAAACACTACCAGATTCAAGTGAGGGTTTTTTCCCTGAAAAACTTCATTTGTTATCAGTTTTATCCAGAATTGATTAACCCAAACTCAAGTTATCACAGAATCTCAAAAAATGTACTCTTCTGCTGAACGGTGTTTGTCCTGGGGTTCCTTCCTGTTTAAATTCATATAATGGGTCTTCAACTGTAAGGGAGAAACCCTCACATGCAGACAAAATAAGAGCAATCACTCCTCTTCATCATCTCCCCTTAGTATGGCATTCTTTCATAGTATACCTTTATGAGATTTCACTAATACTTACAATTACTGTATTARTTGAGATGTGAAGAAATTAAGTCTTCTGAGTAAGTTACAAGTTGCTGAGAAAGTTACAAATTACCTGTGAATTCCAAAACCATTACCTATTTCCCAGTTCTCTGTAGGGCAAGCTGGCGTACAGCTGGGCCCTGTAAGTGCGTGAAAGTGCAGTTGTTCCCGGTTATTTATGCTCTAGGGCAGGAACAAAGCAATCTGGGGCAACTCAACCTGGAGAAGTGCAGGACTCGCTAACAGGACAGATGGCATGCAAAACCGCTACAAACATCGTGTTTCGGTAGGAAAGTTGSCACACGGTTATTTGGTAAAAATGAGGGGCAAAAAAAGCAAAGTACTAGAAAAGTGGACTACTTATAATCCAGAAAAGTTGTTTATTTCATCCGCGTTTCCTCAACAAAATACGAACTCGTCCTATAAAAAAGGCTCGCGCAACATTTTAAAATGGAAGATAATAACGAATAAGGAAAACAAAAAAAAAAGAAAATATAAAAACCAGGATACTTTCTCCAGTGCTGCAAAATAAAGCTGCACTAGTTCCACCTCCCCCGCAAAGCGCGGCCGAGAAACAGCCACCGCTCGGCGGCTTTTTGATTCATCTGCGAACAATGGCAGCGCTTCCCCTCCGCCGCCGGCGGGAAGGGGCCGCTCTCCCCGCCGCATCCGGGAGGGTCCGGCCCGTCGAGCCGGCGCGGGAGAGCCCTCTGGAGCGGCCCCCGAGAAGGAAAGGCAGAGAGGGAGGAAGGTTGGTAAGAAGCGAAAAAGCGAGAGAGCGAAGGAAGGCGCTCGCCCCCGGCGCGCCCGGCGCCCCGCCAGCGGCCCCCTCTCAGCGCCAGGCGCGCTCTCCGCCCAGCCGTGCCCGCCGCCGGCACYCGCGGCCCGGGCGTGAGGCCGCGCCCGCCCCGGCCCCGCGSAGCCCCGCGCTCGGCGGCGGCGGGAGCGCCCGAACAATGGCGGCGGCGGCGCTCCCGCCGCGCTGAGGGCCCTGCAGGCGGCGCGGCTGCGAAGGCGGGCGAAGAAGGGGAGAGGAGCGGAAAGGCCGCGCCTGCGGGCCGCGCGTACCTGGTTGAACTCCTCGCCCACATCGGCGTAGATGTCGATGTGGTCCACGCCGTCCGCCATGGTCCCGCCCGGGGCCGCCGCCAGCCGCGCCCGGCTCCCGAGCCGCCGCCGGGAGGGGGAAGGAACGGGGAGGCGGAGCGCGGCGTCACTTCCGCGGCGGCGCGGCGGGGCTTCCGCCGGCGGCGGGGGCGGTGGGGGCCGGGCCGCTCCTCCTGCCCCGCCCCGGGCGCTCCCCGCCCGCGGGGACCGCCTCACGCGTGGGCCCGGCCCGGCCCGGCCCGGCCCGGCCCGGCTCGGCCTTGCTCGGCCGCGCTGTTGTGTGCGAGGCGGTGAGGTCCGTGTCGGCTCTGCGGGGTGCAAGCTCGTGTTCCGCACTGCCTCGCTCCGAGGAAGGGAGCTTCCAGCACACTCAAAGCGCGTTGGGCGCTCGATAGCCAAGGACCGTAATTATCGGCTGAAAAATGAGCGCCGAGCTACGTGTTCAAAGCACGGGCGCGGGCTTGGCTCGGGAGCGCAGTAAAACGTGCGGAAAGGACACAAAACAGGCGCACGCCGAACTGCATTTAGCCAGGGCTCTCCACTGTGCTGCTGCAGAGCTCTCTTTTTAACATCACAAAGTGAAGATAATTAGTGTCAAATCAAGGCTCGTTCTTTTTTTCGGTGTTAGGCTTTTTGTTTGGTTGGTTTTCTGTGTATTCAGAACGGTTAGGGTTGCGAGACAGCTTCAAAATAATTTTGAATGAATGTTCTGTCACCCAGATCCATGTTTAAGATCCAGGTGATTTTTAAAAACAACATCTCTTGGTACATAAAGTGCAGTGCACATAATGCTCTACGTAATAGATTATGTTCCACTTTGTGTATTATGTTCCACATCCAAAAATAAACCTCCTTTTTTTACTTTTATCACAAGCTGACAATAAGAAGCTTGTGCTTCTCAGACTGAATTAAAATAATGTAATAAACATCACTGCAATGAATAAAAATGTTGTTATTTTTAGCTTGACTCAAATTTCTTTTTTCATGGCTGGGAGTACTTCAGTGTATGGGTCAGGATCCAAAGTGTCCTGATCTCATATTGGGTCCTGGACTTGTGTGCAGATAATCCCTGTCTGTCTTGCAATCCCACACTGAAGTGCCCATGGAAAAGAAATATGAATAGACAGAAAATAGCTAAAAAATCAGAGATCCAAAACAAGGGATATGTTGTGGAGTGCACCTGCTCACAGTCTACATATATTTCAGGTATGGAGGTGCTTGTGTTATTCCTGGAGTTCTTACCAAACTTGTGACATGATAAATTTATCAGATGCAGATCTTGTGTCATTCCTGCTGTTAATTCTGGAAGATAGGAATACTGTATTTAAGGGGTTTTTATTGGAGTTTCCTGGTTAGAGTAACTAGCAGATTGTGAACTCTTTGGTAAAGTTCAGAGTATCACCTGAAAAAAAAACATTTTAGAGGTGGTAGTTAGGAATAAACAAACAAGACATCTTAAYTGAACTTCTAGTGTTGGTTGCAATTATGATTTGCAGTACTACATTTGATCAAAGGTTAAAAGTACATGTTCACATCTATGAATGCACAAGCTGCTGGTGAATGAAATGACTGATGGGTTTGGAAGGAAGATTCACTCCTCTGGATTTCTCACAGTCCATACAGGTACTGTTAAAGTATTAAGATCTAATTGGGTCCACATACTTGCTTAATGGTGAACTGATTTAGTAACTAGTCTTCTAGAGAATAAAATGAAGCACTGTGACAGTTACCACTTCTGGCCATGCTAAATAAAGTTACTGAAATCAAGAAAACCTAAGCTTTGCTATCCTAATGATCAGATAAAAAATCCCAGCAGATAGTAGGTCATGTGCTGTTGAATGTTTTATATGCATCTGAGTATTATCCCTAGATATTTTAAAAGGGCAAGGAAATGAAATATGAATGAAAAAGTCATCATCATCACCTCAGAAACCACCTCAGGGATTACCACTAGCCTTTGAAGGACCTCATCCRGGGCCTTTGAAGAGGTGGGAAAAGACATCAGCCTCTGCTTTGCTCTTTACGATAGTGAATGATGATCAGTGAAGCCCCTGGACCCCCCTATGCTATGTTTCATGCTCTGAGGGCTCTTCCACTTTGGAACCTTTCTAAACAGTTTGATTTGCTAGATTTATTGTCCACAGTCATTTACAGAATAGGTTATGGTAATTTTTATTCTTGTATGCATATTACTAAGCAAATTCTGTAGGCAGTGCAGGAGACTAAATATTATGCAAGCTGTTCTATTTATTTTCTGTTGTGTTTTCGTTCTTTTCATGGGTAGACTTACTAAATATATCTTCCTCTTCCTTGTGGTCATCAATAGCTTCTTTGTGAATTACTGTGCCTCAATGGAGCAACTTCAGAGTTGATCCACTCCAGTGAAACTGTTAATGCTTTATATATTGTAGACATTAAAATTATTTAGGCAAAATGTTGCCTTCCTTCACCCAATAAAATTCAGAAGGCTAAGGTGAAGCAGGGGTTGAAACAGAAATGTGTTCATGAGAGAAAGAATTCTTGGCAGTACAACATGGTCTTGGAGAAGTGTCCTCATAAGTTTTGTTGGGGACAGCAAGAGCCACTGCTCATAAAGTAATTGCACACCTTCGAAACCTATAGCCCACCACGGGAACGAACAACAGCAGATGAACTGGTGCCTTCCATCAGTTCTTATTTCACACCATGGGATGTTCTGTCATTTGATGACAACAGCTGGAGCTCCCTTCATACCAAAAGAAGGGGGGAAAAGGACTGTAGCAGTTCTATATAAGAAGGTAGCCTACAAGTCCTGTAGCAGTTCTATATAAGAAGATAGCCTACAAGTCCCTGTTTCTCATGGATGCACAAAAACCTATTTATTTGTATATTGTTCCTTTGGTCTCTTATGCTGTTAATGATGCAAATTCAGGTATAATCCTCATTTTGAACAGAAAAGCAGCAGCTGGTTCTCTGAGAACCTTGTGACACATATCTTGTTAGCCAACAGAACTCTCCATACCTTCATCTTCAAAGCATTTCAGACCATTTTCTACTAGGATGTTCCTGCTGCAAGACAAAGGGGAGGAGAGCTCTTTTCCCTCCCCTTTGTATGGWATGTGTTTACCTCAAAATACATTTAAGTATATTACTTTAGTTAAGAGTGGCAGAACCAGTTTCAATATAATAGTGGTTTCAAACATTAACCTATTTTTGCTAATATCAACATCGCAAAAATACATATTTATATTTTAAAAAATAGATGTATGTAGAATTTGCCTGAGGAATCAAGACTGAGAATGGTGCAGGAACTTTCAAATGGACTTTTATTTCAATATCAGCATAAACTGTTCAGGCAGTAATGTTATAGACAACAAAGTGAAAAGATAAGAAATAAAAAAGTGCTGTGTTAATCAGGATAATACTCAAAATCAGAAGAGGCCTCAGCTTAGTTGAGAACTGCAGTGTGTGTTTTGTTATATAAACTTATGTCCTAGCTATGTCAGTCCAACTGCATTGAATATGTTTTGTTTCTTTACCTGTAGTCCTGAAGGCTTTGATCTCTCAAAATCCTCTTGCAGCCACTCTGCAGGCCCTTTTATTGTTTTTCTCACAGTAAAATAATCCAAATGGTAAAGTCTGTACACTCTAATCTGTAAGAAATTGTCTTTTCCACTGAAATGCCTTAGTTTATAAAATTCCACAGACAAGAAGTGAGAAAAAATGTTATATTCAAAATGAGATGGCAAATAGGCACAAATCTGCATAATTGCTTTCAGAGGCCAAAATTTCAGGTTTTGTTAACTCTTGTGTAACTGCAGGCTGAAATGAAAAGAGACATTTGTGTTCCCCACAAATGTAGCAACAGCCTGTGCTGGGAAAGAGGGAATATTACCTCATCTTTTGGTTGTGGCTCACAGTTAGATTGGATTAAGTGTAATATAAAACTGCATCCAAAGGGCATTACAAGAACTCCTACTGTCATAGCTATTGTAGGAAAATAGCTGGCATTATTCATTGCTTGCTCAGAGTTGTCTTTTTATAGGTATTCAATTGTTTTGGGCTCATACATGTGAGCATTGTGTTCCATCTTTTTCCCCCCCGTATAACTGCCTGTCAGTCTGTTGATTCTCTTGGTTCAACTGTTCACTCTCTGGTTCAGAGCCAGGTTGAAAATTATGGTTGATCAGGATATGATTTGCAAATGGCATGCATACTCTAACCCTCAAGGCAGAAAAGTGTATTAGAGAAGGTAAGTATAGTACAAAAGGTGATAATAAATTCAATCACCCCATTTTAATCCACTTTCATATAAACTGCTAATCAGAGGGCTCAGTTACCTTCAGAAAAAGTATGAAATTGAATTTCCAGCTTTATATCATATCCTATTTTTTGATAGCTTCCCTTTCCCTTGTTTAAAAACCTGTCTCCAAAATTTCATTTTTATCCTTAAGATCGTCACTAATCTATTTTTTGCAATACCTTTCTGCCATTCAGCTCCTCTTCTAAATTGACTGAAACCTCCCGAACTTGTTAACTGCATTAAAAAGGTCTTTCTTTCTCTGAATGGGCTATATGCATATACAAATAAAGGAACAGCACCATGAAGATCACTTTAAGATGTTCTTTGATATTTCAAAGAATTTCAGCTCAGGAATAACTTTGTTACATAGTTTCTGTTTACTTCTGATAGCAGGAGTCACTCTGAACTTGGATAAAATCTTCACTGCTCACTCATGCGTTGTGCATGCCTTAGTGCTTTGAGCACAGGCTGGCACAACTCTGTTCTCCACGCTTCCTCTTTTCCAAGCTCAGCTATTTAGAGATACAGTTTCAGAGAAGAGAAGCCTCCTCTGTAATATTCAGGTTTGGTGGTTTTTTTAAACTTGAACACTTCCAGATTTCAGGAGGGGCAGTATCTATCATTACTGTGTTATAAATAAGCAGAATTAGTCTGGCACTGGAAAGCAATATATCTTATCCAAAGAGCAGGCCAACCTTCCTACTCTGGCCCTCATCCATGTCTCTGCAGCTCTGCTGAGCGATGTTCACGTGAGCACTTAGCAAGGGTCAGAGGGGACATGCCCCTGCCTGTGCCCTCTGTGAGCTCATCACTCCTGCTATAGGGATGGTATAGCAACTCCTAACCCCTATCCCACTGCTGGGGTTGCACCAGAAAAGCTGAGTGTCTCATTTGTGTCACCAAGATTTTGAGGAGAGGCTGTCCCATTTGTACCACTGACATTTTCAGGAGTGGCTGTGCTGGGGTATGGCAGGCAGGTGCAGCGGGACGGGCTGTGCCAGGCACCTTTGCAGAAGTCCTATGGGGAACGTGGATCACTCTCATCTGCAGCTTTCACAGGGACCATCCTGCCTGCAGAGACAGCAGAGAGGAATGAAGGTTCAGTTCCTTCCAACAATCCCTAAGAATACCAGGGACATGAGGCTGCACAGATAGCCAGGGGGTTTGGTCTTGAGGACACCGCAGAATAAATAAACATTTTAAGTCCCATGGCAGCTTCTTTCTGCCCTGCTATTCAGGGACTCACCCCAGAGGAAGAGCCATCAACTGCTGCCCACACCATAAAACAATTATGTGTGCACTGATTACACTTGTTACAGGACAGAGGTTTAGATTTAAGCACCACAAAGGGAAGCAAAAAAGCAGCATATGAATTGATGAAAGCCATGTGCACTGTTGAGCTGATACCACCAGGCTTACTGTCAGAATACTTGTATGTCGTACAGCCAAGTGATGGGTTTCAAGGCYACTGTCAAGGACTGCTTCAGCATTGTTTTCATGGGTCTGAGTAGAACATCCTTTTGCTGTTAACAGCTTAGTGGTAGAAAAGTATTCCTTATTCTCAACAAGATTATTTTTTTAGGAATTTTAAGGGTATCTTGGGAATAAAAAATTTACATGTGTAATAATTAACTTCTGGCATAGAAGGCCTCATTCTGAATTAGCCCAAATTCATTTGGAGTTACAGAAAATGCACAAAACACTCATAAATATTTAGCATTTTTCCAGCACTTTAAATCTGAATTTATTATATCATTTACAAATGCTATGATATATTCATTAACTCTCTGTCTGTAAGTTAGGTAAGAGTACCATGATATTTATTTTAATCAAAAGGAGACATTTGAGCTCAAATTTCCAAAAGCACCTTTTGAATTTGTCAGAATCGGACGTCTAGAATGTCAGTCATTGCAGTATCAGCAAYAGTCAGTAAACACTGGTGATATTTAGTATGTTTATGTACTTGAGTTGCTCAAAGTGAATAGACATTTTAAAAAACGTTGATTTTCTCTTCCTGCAGGTGTGAGGTCACAAGATATCATTACTAAAGAAAAAGTACAAACTAGAAAATTTCAGAAACAGTGTAAGAACACCTCAATCAATGAAAACAATAATAAAAAAAAGTAAGTTGACTAATTTAAAATGCAAGTAACTAAATATAAACTCCTGGTTTGTGCTTGGAATCCATTTGGGATAACTGAAGAGGAGCAAACTAGGAGAACAGTTGTGAATCTATTAGAAGAAAGATTTCATCCTAATATTAATCTGATACTTTAATGCAAGAGGAAAAAAAAMCAGTACCTATAACTGTAATTTTGTTTTATGTGTATGTCTTTATTCCTTGTCTTTATTTTCAATTATATTGTGAACTGWGCACATGCATATTAGGAGCAATGGAGAATTTCACAGACAAAAATAAAAGAAATTGTATCTGAGTTTCAGGTAGGAGTTATGTCTCTGTCAGACGTTTTGCATTGAATTAAAAATCAGACATGAAAGAATAAAAAAAGGAGAAAGAAAAGCAAGAGAGATCGGAAAATGTGGGGTTTGTCAGCCAGATATGAAATGGCTCTAATGGCTGTTTCTATGGCAACTAAAAATGAATAGCTCTGAAGATAAACTCAGTGTATTTTTTTTAGCAGAGACAGTAAGGTTGCTGTCTACTGCCACACACTCCAAATAATATTCTCTGCCCCAAGGTTGAACATGTAAAGATTCAGTATCACCACCATATAATTTTGCACAGATGAAGTGCAACAACTTTTGGTTGACAGCATTGAGGCCATGATAGAGACTGTGTTGCTCTGCCCTGAGCAGTAAACCAGAGCCCTGATTTACTGAAACAAAGTGATTCATTTTCTGAACTGATGCCCACCAGTGCTCACACATTTTTTTTTCACCCAAAACCAACTCAGCAGTTTTTAACTCCTTTGAATTACATACCCTTTCTTTAAGATAAGTTTATTACACATCTTTGCTACGAGATTCGCAACATCCTTCCAAGAGCAGCTGAAGTCCTCCAAGCACTCAAGTGGAGACTGCCACTGGAGGAAGCCTCCTCCTTCTGCCTGCACCTTCCCTGTGTGCACTGACTGGCTCATGATACAATTTAATCCTGAATACTCCTGACTGGGTAGGACAGATAAGACTTTGTTAATTCTGGGTGCCTCTGTCCTATCATCAGTGCTCTCCCTGCCCATGTTATCACAGAGTGTGCAACACATGCTCACTGTTTCATGCAATAAAACAGCCTCTCCTGGTAAGCTGCAACCTGGCCATCCCATTCTTTCAGACTCTTTGAACTGAGGAAAAGCAGACAAAAGAGCAATTATGACTTGGGGCCACAATGGTACTCTGTGTGAACAGTATAAGACCAAGGGCCAGGGTTTGTGGAGAGGAAGGAGACATTCCCTGGAGGTGACCAGCTGTAAAGAAAGTAGCTGCAAATCCCTCTGCAGTGCTTGGCACTCCCTTAATTAGCAGTAAAGTCCTAACTTGTGTAGACCATGGTGAACTGGGTCACAGCAGTGATCTGATTCAAAATGGTAAAAAGAATAAAGCTGACATGAGGCTTTAGGATCCTTTGTGTGAGTAGGTGGGAGTGGTGGGGGCTGCACACATGAGGGTCTGGGAAGGGCAGGGTGACTTCTTTCAGTGGTGATTCTGGTTTATACCAGTTACAAACAACTGTGAAAATGAAGCCATGCTTAGCACCTTAGCTTGTCTTTTTTGTTGAAGTTTTGTTGGGTTTTTTTCCCTCCCACGAGTTCTGGTGCTATAGCCATTGAAAAATTGTTTTTCTTTTTTCTTCAGGTATRTGTGCTATAAACATGTTGAACAGAGGACTTTCAAATAGGAGTGCCTTCAAGCAGTAACATATTTCACACCAGCTTACTAAAACGCCCAGTGTCAAACTCAACCAGCTGATATGGAATTAAATCCTTAGGAAGCCCCATCTGAGACACAACCGACTTGAATCAGTCATTCTATGAGATGACCTCTCAGTGAACTACAGTATCATATATTTTATTAAGGTCTGTTTTCCATTGCTCAGTAAAACTTCCAACAGGGGACTCATTCACAATACAAGCGAAAAGGAGCAGGGTGTACAATGCAGTTCACTGGAAAGAGGGAATTAACCAGTTGTAAATCTCCGCAGCCTTTGCAGTGCAACTGTCAGCTGCCAAAAGGTCTGAGGAATCAGCAGGAAGGGCAGGCTGGTTTGAAAAAGTAGAGAGCAAAGAGAAGGGAGCCCCATCTGTCTAAGACACAAAGCAGTATAGTCTTGTATTAAATGGGATGTTTGGTAATGCAACCAGGTGCATTTTGGATGTGAATTCTCCTGACTTTACTTGGAAGCAAAGGTGTTGAGAAAAATATGAAATACCATTTGGCTGCAGGTTCAGTAAATTAGTGGATRTGGTCTGGAATATAAACAGAAATCATACACTACAGAAGTTTACTCACTTTTCAGGGTCATGGTTTCTTTCTTTGCATCTAGAAAACTAAAGCCTGATACAGAAATAGTACCACCTTTTRCTTCATTCTGGCATGTGATGTATTTACACATTTGCATAAGAGTGTRTCTCTGGAATATAATTACCTCTGGTGTAACAAACATGTAGAAAAATGAGATGATTGCATATCATTGATTACTCTGCAGGGCTGTCCAGACTACAGCAACATGGGCAGCAAAATTGTGAGCTGTGTGTCAACTGCACCTGTCCTAAGAGCTGGTTATGTCCCAGTCATGATACCAACATACCTGAAAAATCTCTGAAGACTACTCTATCCGTCTTTACCTTGCTTGGATCGGGGGAACTATCCCTGACTAACATCTGTCCTTTCAGGGTGTTCCAGTTATCTACATTTAAATGACAAGGTTTCCATGCCCAGTTCTGCCTTTCAGATTGCAATGTTAATGTACTGTGATATTTAATGTGTGCTCATTGTACTGGGACATTGGGATTTCTGTATATGGAAATCTACAACTTTGCATCCATGCTCTGGCAGATGGGCACAAAAGTCAACTCTGTGGCATCTCTTTTGGGAGGGAGGTATTTAAGATTAGCAGGAAATACATTCAATAGAGCAGAGTACAGAAAAAAACCTTCTGTTTGGCCATCCTGAACTCTGAAGCAAGATTTATACACCCTCAAAAAGTCTTCATTGTAGTTTGTATGTCTGTCTGGTTTCCTAAAACTGTATTCTGGCTTTGCTGTTTTAACTCTGAATGTCCTTCCATTTATATTCATATATGATATGATTTTGAGTGTTTGTAAACTCATAGATTGAYTTGATTACAGTTACAGTGGAATTGAAAAATAAGCTCAAGAGAGGGAAATGTTAGAATAGATCTGGACTCTCTGTGCCTATTACTACAGTAGATGGCACTGTAACTTAAGTCAAATGACTAAGTCAGCTGTACTGGGGATCTCACAAACATCTAAATAGTATTCTTTGAGCAATTTTAAAGAACACTCCAACAGGGAGTAAGGATCAGGCTTTTGGCATGCGTCTGTGTTGTGGCTGAATTCTGGTTTTAGATTTTTCAGGTCAAATTGTTTCCTTAGGAAAACTCTGAACCATGAATTTACRTAATAGTTTTTCCATCCACTTGCATGTCTCAACTCAGAGAGTTTTTTTGTTACTTTTAGTATTTCACCTGGAAACACATGGATCTTGTTTTCTTTATTAATTTCTGTTACAATTTTGGGCTGTTATCAGCAACGTAAAACATAATGATCTAAACTTGCTATCTTGTTATTACTAACTGAAAAAATCATGTCTTGCTGTAAATTGGAAGGATCACATCCTGGAAAGATACTGCAAGCACTTGGTATTTACACATTAATATGACTTACCTGAGCTAGAATTGTATTTGACTCTATATCCCTAATACTGGAGCACCYCAAAAGTATTACTGATTGTGCTCTCATAATATCCCAGGAAGTAGGATAGCAATGTTGTTTGTATTTCTAAACAGAAAATCAAAGAGGAGAGAGACCAAACAACTTCACCTCGTTCACAAAGGGACTGTGTTAGAATGGAGGCTTGCATTATATATGAAATATATCTTTATCTCAGATATACCTGCATATCCCGTTTGAAGAAAACAGCTCACATTCCTCTACACTATTATTTAGGTTGTTCTGGTGTTTTACAGAATGAAGACTTGGTCTAAAGTGATTCTTGCTGTTAAGCCATATATACTTTGGAAAAGGCCCTTAATATTGGATATCCAAAATAAAGATGGTTAGACAAACCTAAGGCATTTGTAGCTGTTACTAAACCTCTTTCTTGTTACTGAACTTCTTTCTGGTGTGTTGAGAAAAATCCTAGAGCTGTAAATAAATAAATTCCCTGGCTTGATAATATATTTAAAAGACAAGCTAAATCTCTCCAAGGGGCAGAGGAAGAATTCCACAAGAAAGCATAAGAGATGTAAATCTTCCCATGATGTATCATTTTATTGTCCAGTGTATACTGAAATACAAGTGTGGCAGCTACTGCATTCCATCAGGGTCATCACTTTCTTCAAGATAATTTTGGTTATGTATGGACCTTTGTTTCTTCAGTAATACACAGCCAAGATAAAACCAGATCTTGAGGTGTAAGGTTTTTTCTTAGTGTTCAAAAAGAAGTGCAGAAAGGACTGTAKTATTTTTTGCCGTATTTTATTGGCRTCTTTATGTCTGTGTTCATCAAACCAATTATGCTGCTGGTAGTACTTCCTATAATGCAAGGACATGGTAYTTTCTAGTATAACAAAACGAATTTTAAGACAACAACAGCTAAATCTGAAAGTCAGGGAGAGCAAGATATTTCTGCCTTAGGAATACTATTAATTTGGCAAAGACTTCACAAAGCCTTTCCAAAAGCTAAATCATCTGTGATTCATTTGCACTAGGGTACACTAGATTGCCAGAGTGAAAGCGGAGGGCACACTTCCATGCAAACAAGGAAAATCCTCAGAACTGTTTTTCATAATGTATTTTTTTCATAAGACTGCGTTATTTTTTCTTACCTTGACACATAAACAATCATGTAGGAAACCTCAAATGAGCAATGATTCAAGGTGTAATTTGACACAGTAAACAACTGAGGTGGGTAAGATAAATAGTTGAAACAGTAAAAGAGTGAATCTAGGTAAGTGCAAACTGCAGGCATGATTTTTATTCCAAAAAGAGCAGTTACCAGAGACTGTTTTAAAATAAAATATTGCAATGAAAATTTTGAAGGAAAATATGTTCACCATAGTTTCACAGCTGTCACATCCTTCATATTTAAACTCTTTGCATAATTATTAGTAATAGGCTTCTAAGCAAGATTCCCTGAGTTAACCTTCAGAGGAACCTTACTCACTCCATTAACAGGGGGCTCCTGAACTAGGTGCCTTAATTCAAACAGTGTGAATGTTCTTCTTGGGCTGCTATAGTTTTTTTAATATATTTCACTGAAACATTACATATGTACATATGTAACTTTCTTATCAGATGATACAGTTACATCATTAAACTACGAATATGAAGTAAAAGTATAAAAATCCTTAGATCCAGGGTACTGCTTTAAGGAATATGACTCTGAACATTTATAGTTTACTATAAGCCATTTCTATATATAATTGAAAAAATAATCTTGAAAATATATTTTATAATAGTGGTTATATTAACTTTATAGCCAGAATTACTCTTTTCATCTGACCATAACAGATTTACCAACTAAAACAAGATTGCCGTGTGTATACTCAATCTCTGTTTGGTTCTACTGTGCCAGAATTTATMTAAAGCTCTTTATTTCTTCCACAAGTCCTGCAAGGTTATGAAAAGACTTGAAAAAAATTCTTCAGTACCACCTCCATAKGGGTAGGCAGTGTAGCTCTCCGCTTTTCACCCCTTGAAGCTTCTGGGATGACTCAGACTAACAATTCCGCTTATGGGAAAGTTCATTTAAAACTGCTTATATAATTTTTTAAAACACATCATTTGCGCATATCCTTTCTAGCCCCTCAAAACTTGCATTACATTACAGTTTTGAGTCGCCCCAAAGCGGGCCAAGAGACGCTTGTGAGCCAAAGTGCAAGGAGCGGGTATTTGCTTTATTCAGCGCGCCGGGGGCGCGGGGGATCGCTCACGCCAGGCACACAGCAGGTTACAATGCGTGGCGACATTTGATGCATATTCGTTGTTTTCCTTAGAAAAGGTGTTGTGATGCACACTGTTTCCTGGAACGCGTTATCATCGTGAGCACGGGCGGAGCGCAGGCGCGGTGCTCCCTGGCGGTGGCGCTGAGGAAGGCTCGGTGGTGGTTTTGATGAAGGCTGAACGTCTTCCTCGCTTTGCACTTTTCACCTTTCTCCTCTAGGCATGCGCCGTCTCTTGTCAGCTGTTCCAGCAGTTTGTTCACCGGTTTTAGCAAGCTTCGTCCCTCGTTTTTGCGAGCTTTGTTCCCTATCTCTTGCCAAGTTATTTGCTAACTTCTACATTGGTTACAATGTATCTTGTTCTTGCCCAAGTATGCCCAAGTACAATGATTTTAACCCTTTCGGTTTACTTCCTAAGAAAGAAACTCATTAAGAGAGTGCCTATCCCTGATCTTTACTTGCTTCTTCAGCTTTCTGTTCATCTGAGGCTGGAAAAATTTTGTCCTTTATACTTCTTTTGTGGGAATGGAACACCTATGCAAAACTGGTATAAAATTGAAGCCTTATGTTTTAAAATGTTTTCTAAGAGCTGAATTTGTGTACTGAGCTGCTGTGTACCCTCTGACTCAGTTTTAATCGGACAATAAGTGAATTTTTTTTACCTACATAGTCAGGGGAATGTGGCCCATAGATCAAAATGAAAATTGTTCTATTTCCTATTATGGGGAACAAACGCATTTTCATATACAGTCAAAGATGTTTCTTAATCTAGATTTTTTTTTTAAGTGGAAGAAATTCTAAATGTTTTATATTGCATTTAGTGCACTTACCATAAATAGTAATTTTATAATAATTCTTTGATTTCACATATTACCTGATACGTGACCATATTGACCATGACTGACATGGGACTTACCAGCATTTTTTGTTAATTTTTCTTTAATTTTTCTGGGAAATTCACCATTTAAGTACTCAGTAGCTTGCTGTTTTCTTGTAGGCATGTTGATATTACACCCGCTATGATGAATTTAACAGCCATAAGCCAAATGAAGCACATTCACTTAACAGAAAAGCTTAAGAAATGAGGAAGATTTCAATGTGATGCTTTCACTTGGAGATGGCAGTAATGGGCAATCACGTGGGGGTTTTGCATTTGTAATGCTTGGTGCTGTGCCGAAGCTATCAGAGTTTTCAACTGGTTTTTTACCCAACTTCAAAAGCATCTCCCAAATCCTCAGCAAACTCTTTAGCCTTAATTGAAAACAACTCATTGCCTGTATTTGCTGAAAGGAGAGAAAATGTCAAAATATTTATCTTAGAAACACAATATTGGATCAACTGTGGGCTGTAGATAATTTGTTGGGACAACAGGAAACTTGGCTGGAAAAGGGGGATGATTATGTAAAAAAGACGTATGACTTACACGGTTCTCTGCACTGGAGTCAAATCTCCAAGCAAATGAACATTTCTTCAGGTTCTATCTTATATTGTGTCATTTTAGTGCTATGTGGATGAAGGTGGGAGGAACATCAGGGAGAAATACCCTCAAGAAACAGCAGACATTTCTGTTTGCTTTCAGATATTTTAGGTAATGCTTTACCCACATGAAAAATAGGTGTGAGCTTTTAATTGTTAGTTTGATCTCAGAATAGGCTAAGCATGAGGTAAGGAGATAGGGAATCTAAAAAACCCCTAGAAACTAATATAAGCGTTCTGGTGATTTAGCAGCAGCTTTTGGAACTCATGCAAACCTCGGGAAGCAAAAGAGCTTCTTGGTGAGATGATAGACACAAATGGTTGATTAAATCTAACAGAGGAATAAAAAGGCAGGAGACAGCCGATACCTCTCCCAGTTACAGCACAATGCTTGAGCTTCTTAAATGAGCTTTTGTTGTGTTCATGCTCACAAGGGGCATGCTTAATGTGGATAATCTCTCTAATCACTGTGCAATCTGAAAGTTTATTTTTTCTGGAAAAGGCACTGCAAAAGCTCTTGAGAGAGAGGATGAAAAGGGTGTGAACTCTGAATAGCTGTAAACTGAGGGGATAGAAAAATCCTGTCCTTGTAGGGCAGTGGAAAGGAACAGAAGAAGGAAGGAATATTAACCTGAGAAAAATAGGTAATACAGCAAACATGTTACAAGAGGCGTGGAATGCTTTGTAAGGGAATCAGCGGGAGTTACATGCTGTGCCTATGGCCAGCAGCAGAGACTCTCAGGACAGCAACGAACGCTAYTGAACTGAGAGAAGATATCACCAGATGTTTTTTCTCTTCTCTTGCATTCATCATTCTTTTGTCTGTTCTGATTTACCTTTGGTTTATAGCCCGTACTTCTACCCTTCTGTGTGCAAACAGGTACACCTCTACTCTAAAAGCATTCTTAGTCCTATATAGTGGGAGCTTGCAATTATGGTAACTGGAGAGACTGAAATGTTTTCCCTATGCATTCCAGGGTGGTTGGGGAGGAAAGATAACTTTAATGTGTATTTTTAAAGATATTTTGTAAAAATATTTAAACTCTCTGCATTGTTAGTTGGAATAGTTAAAATTAATACTTTAACTTCAAGGAAAACAAGGATATTGTAAGGATTTCATTGATTTACACAACCAGGACTTATAATGTAGCAGTGTGTAGATTGTTTAATATTTATCCCCAAAGCCACTGAAAAAAATGTCTCTCTCTAACTATCCACTACATAGTCCTAGAATCCCAGGATTATCCAATAACTGAAACTGGAAGAGATGTCAGGAAATCTGCAGCCCAGGGGCTGCTCCAAGCAGCATCAGCCATGGGTTCATAAAAGGTTACTCAGGGGCTATTCCACTGGGTCTTGAAAGCTTCCAAATATGGACGCTGCCCAGCATTTCTGGAAAATCTGTTCTGTTGTTTGACTTACCTCAATGTGAAAAATGTGTGTGCATATATTGATGTGTATGGAGTTTGTGAGGCAATGTTTTAGTAGCAAAGGGGCTACAGGGGTGACTTCTTTAAGGAACTGCCAGAAGCTTCCTCTATGTCCAACAGAGCCAATGCCAGCCCATTCCAGGATGGACCCACTGCTGGCCAAGGCTGAGCCCATCAGTGAAAGCACCTTTGACATAATGTGTTTATGGAGGGGAAAGAAGTAACTGCACAGGAGCAATTGCAGTCAGAGCAGAGAGGAGTCAGAACACATGAGAGAAACAGATCTGCAGACACCAAGGTCAGAGAAGGAGGGGCAGGAGGTGCTCCAGGCAATGGAGCAGAGATTCCCCTGCAGCCCATGGTGCAGCCCACAGTGAGGCAGCYGTGCCCCTGCAGCCCATCGAGGGCCATGGTGGAGCAGAGATCCACCGGCAGCCTGTGGAAGACCCCACACTGGAGCAGGTAGATGCCCAAAGGAGGCTATGAGCCTGTGGGAATCCCATGTAGCGCAGGGTCCTGGCAGGACCTGTGCCCCTGTGTGGGACCCATGCTGGAGCAGTTTGTTCCTGAAGGAGCCACCCTGGTGCAGTTCACAAAGAACTGCAGCCTGTGGGAAGGGCCAATGGTAGAGAATTTCATGGAGGAATGTCTCCTGTGTGAGGGACCCTATGTTGGACCAGGGGAAGAGTGTGAGGAGTTGTCTTCCTGAGGAGTGAGGAGAAGCAAAACCAGCATGTGATGAACTGACCACAGCCCCCATTCACCATCTCCCTGCACTGCTGGTGTGGAGGAGGTAAAAAACTGGGAGTGAATTCAAGCCCTGGAGGAAGGGAGGATTCGGGGAAAGGTGTTTTAAGATTTAGCTTTTGTTTCTCATTATCCTGCTCTGATTTGTTTGGCAATAAATTTAATTAATTTCCCAAAGTCAAGTCTGTTTTGCCTGTGACAGTAATGGGTGAGTCATCTCTCCCTTATCTCTACCCACGAGCCTGAGGAGGGGAGTGATGGAGCAGCTTCAGTGGGCACCTGGCATCTAGCCAGGGTCAACCCATCATATGGTGTATGCCAGTGAGCCAGTATTGTTTTCAGGAAGATGTACAGGTCTGAAGCATACAAGGCTTCATGTTGATAATTCAAAATATTCATACCAGAATTCCTGAATTATGTCTTTTAGCTGTTCTGTATGTGTATAAGTATATATACTTGTAAAAGGATGAACAGAAGGCAGAGGACTGCTGATTGTAAATGGAGTGCCTAAAAATGTCCAGCTGGCTAACACTCAAACCAGATTAATGTCTAAAAAAGGCTATAATCTGTACATTCAGGTGAGTATTTTATGATATGTAATACAGGAAACATCTGTGGCTCCAGCCAGCTTCTCATGAAAGGAAGTTCTGATTACAAAGCTGTCATAGCAGTCTAATGCTAATCTTTATACTTAATGGAAATTTCAAGGAGAGAAGAACACTGAACAGTTCTCACCCTCTGGAGCTGGGAAGTGATGTGAATCACAGGCCTTCAAAACCCCAGAGACCCCAGAACGTGATGATTCATGAGAGTAGTTTAAAAATAGGGAGATTAAAAATAGTAAAAGTTCTTTTTGTTGGTATGCTAGTTTAAATCCATATAGTTCGCATTTTCTGGGTACATAGGCCTGAAATCTATTGAGAAATGCAACTACTTAGAAAGCATATAAATAGCAACTGAGGCCACTGTATAATCCCATGAAACTACAAACTTGGCTTTATACTAATGAACAGAGTTTTGGCACTGTAAAACGGCCCTGGTAAGAGTCAGACTCAGGAGTTTTAGTCCTCCCAGCTCAATACCTTCTACAGAAGGATGATAATTAAACCCACGAAAGCTAAGGCATAAGTAAGTTCCTGCTTTTTATTAACAGGAATCTCAACTGAGAATAAAGCTGATGATTTCTTCTGAAACACTGAATTCCTGATCTTGCTCTACAGATCATCCCTCTTCCGTAAGCCATGTAAAGGGGCCAGCATGAAAAGACGGATGGGTCTGACATGGACAGTCTTCTGCATGCTACCCTGCGCACCCCGAGAGCTTGCCTGACATCAGTGCTGTGTGCTGCAACTCTAGTCTGTCCTTGAAATGCCCTTTGCACTGCGATTTGGTGGGGTTACTGGAAAACAGTCCTACAGCTGTTTTCCTGAGTGCCTGTCTGTGCTCCAGAAACCATCTCAGTTGCAGAGTGTTTAGGTCTCTTCCAAAATACTTTTCTTTTTTTTTCAGGGTGTAAAGGTTTTAGGGTGCCAGCAAAGATCTTGTGACAAAGCAAATCCTAATATCCTTCTTCAGATWTCATTCAGATTTGACTCAGTCAAAACTCCCACTGACTTCACTGAGCCATTTGAGATTTGGCCCTAGGACATTAGCACATTGCAACCAGCTATGAAAGCAGCAACAGAACTGAATCCCATAGAGTAACATCAGAGTAACATACATTATTTCCATCCAAGTAAAAAGGTCGTCCGTGACTTCCTTTTCTGGCCAAATCTAAATCTAAACATATTATTCATCTGTGCACAAGTCTGTTTGCTTTCCAAGCCAAAACTCACTAGAAAAACAGGAAATAAGATATAAAACTAGGTTGCTCTGCTCTGTTAATTTGTCAAAGCCACAAAATGTGTTTTTCATTAGCTTTCAAGTATAGGGTGAAATGTTTAGTGCATCTGTCTGCCCATCCATCCATCCATCCATCCATGCATCTTATTCTTCCTGAGCAGAGCAAAAGTTCAGCACAGTTTTCAGCTATATTTCTTAGAGTCTTTTGTTTAGAGAAAGCAACTGACACCAAAATTTTGACTGTGTTTTGATCTTACAGATTAGATTGTCCTTGTGAAAGGGGAGAAAACAGAGTCAAGAAACTCATGCTTAAATGTGTGGATCTGCTGGTGCTGGTCTCAGTGGTTCAGGAGGCATAGTCCTTCCTAAACACTTACCTAAGGGCAGCTGAGAGCAAAGGGAAGTCATCAGAAAAATCCCATCAATTTCCAAGTGCACTGCATTACTCCCTAGAAAACAGTGTTCACAATTTCCACACCCCTTAACTTACAATCCCTCACCAAACCTCCATTCAGTAAGACACCCCAATATCTCTTCATTTACTGTGTTTTCAGAACTGAATGAAATGGTGACTGATGATCTTTGGTAGACTCTTAGGGAGGTTGTAAAGGTATATGTACTGCACTTAAACCTTGGAAACTATGGCAACTTTGGCACAGTCTGTGCTGAAAATGGAACTCCATAAATTGAACATTGCTCTTTAATTTTGTAAACTCCAAAATTGTATAGATGTGGGAAATGCTCATCACTGAGTCTCAATAGACCCAAACACTCAAATTTTAAACAATTAATTTTACTAGAAATACATGAGGGTGTTTCACTTACACATCTATATTGGCTGTAAGGTCTATATGTGAGAAATCAGAAAGTCCCATTTACTTGTAAGTATATTAATCCTAAATATAGACCTAGGCAACTGTAATTCAAGTTTTCCTCTTAATTTACTTATCTGTATGTTTCTAAATACCATACACTCCAAAGAGTGTCCAAAAGTCTTAAGCAATTCCACTGTTCTTCACAGAAGCAGAGTTGCAGGATAGAACCCAGGAGCGAAGCCAAAATATGTCCCAAATTGTACCTGATTTCTGTGTCAGGAACATACTCTTTCAATGGTAATTGAGATGGGTTCAAATGTGTTGTTGTACTTTGCCCTGGATTTTTCAAATCCGAAACATCATCAATTGAAGATCATATCTGTTCCTAAGGCTGGAAGACCAGGTCATGTGAAGGACTTTGATATTCACAGTGGACAATGAACACCCGCACCCAAAATTTTTACCCTTCAGACGAGGGCTCAGATATGACCTCAGCTGGGAGGCCTCTAAAATCCTTGGCTTTTCAAAGGTTCTGAAGGTTCAGCCTCTGGACATTTGCAGAAGCACTTCAGYTTTGACAGGGCTCAGCAATTTGTTTTCTGTCTCATATATGAACTGCTTGTACCTCACCAGAATTCAGAAACAAGAGTTTCTGCGCTGAGCTGTCTCTGGGGGTCTGCTCTAGGAGGTCTCAAAGCCTCCTCTCTCATGCACCGGTAGGCACAGTCTTGGCTATTGTTTCCACTTAAATCACAGTGAAGCTGGTGTGACACCATCACTCCTTTTTCGCAGGACTGCCCCAGAGTTGCAGTTCTCTCCTTTGCCTGGGAGCATTAACAAACTCCTATTTCACATCTCTTTTAGAGACTCGCCTAACCACTAATCTGTGACTTACTCCACCTTCCAGTTGAATCTGTTCCCCTGTGAGTATAAGAATTAATCATTTCTGATGCCTGAGAAAATACCCAGACAGAGCCTGGCTTTGTGGGTGGGATGCAGCTTGTCTGTCTGTTGGCTACATGGGTAAATGAGCAATCCAGGAGCCATAATAAGGCCAGTATGGGAAGGGAACCTGCCCTAGAGGCAACTCCTATGATACTGGAGAGAGACCAGTTCTCAGCAGCTGCTGTTTCTCCAGACAGTGGCTGAGACTTGCCACCGGCAGCAGTGGGACKGCTGGAGGAAGCTGGGAAGAAGGACACTGAGGGGATGTGGGAGGATGGGACATGGGCACCAGCACTGATTATAGACAGCTGGAAGGGACTATAAGGAGGCAGAAGGCATATCAGGGGTATGAGTGTGCCCACCTTCCTCCCCATCCTCTGCTCCTTGCAATCTCTGTGACAAACACAACAGTGTGGCTGGACGTGCTGGCTAGGGAGGAAGGACATCAGAGCCTTGCATGTCAAAGAAGGCAGCATTGGTGAAAGCCACTTAGTATGGCGCTGATTGAACCGCAAACGACTTTCTGGGAGCAGTTACTGGAGCTGAGGGTGGGTGCCTACCTGGGCAGCACTCCCCCTTTCCATTGGCATTTTTGCTGCCCTTGGACATTTCCTGCACCATTGGGTGCTGAGCACTCAGGTGATGATCACTCTGTGCAAACACATCCACACTTGCCAGGCGTGCTCTCTAACTGAGGATGTGTCTGCCTATTATGCTGTCTCTGTGATTTATAATTTTCCAGACTAATACCCTCATCAACATCCTTGTGTTCTCAGTGAGATGTTATGTGCTGGAGGAGTGGGAGGGTTCATCAGAGTCCGCCTTCCACATTCTTCATAAGCAAGCAGCCTCTTTCCTTCTGCCATGCAAAGCAAAGGTTCAGCTATCAGGGGAAAAATCCAACTTCTGGGACAAACTGTAAACTTTTGCAGCAAAACGCACAGACAATTAAGTCCAGTGACTGATTCTTTATTACAGACTTTTCACTCCAGGTTCATGCATGGGAGGTCTGGATTTGTGTGATGCATGAAACTGAGCAAAGGAGCATAGAGAATAAGGGATTAAATCAAAGGGAGGGAGGGGTGGTGGAAACTGTGGGAGGGAAGAGCATGTGGGAAGAAAGAAGTGAGGAAGAAAGGGGAGATAGGAAGGGTACAGGCAGTTGAAGAATGGAAACGGGTTTGTGGGTGATCATACAGATGGTGTGAATCATCATGTGCTTATCTCTTCTTCCACTCTGTTGACTCCTAGAGCTATCATTTAATGATTTTCATGATGTCTTACTGAAAATAGAAGTGAGTCTCCTGTTCCCAGAAGGTGAGCTGTTGAAAGTTGAAGACTACAGTAGCTTTTGGAAGAGATGCAGCTCCTCACTGATCTCAAAGTAGAGCTGAATCACAAACTTCATTAAGAAGTTTATGTCCTTGCCACCTGGCAGTTTTCCTGCTTTTTAAAGGGGTGATTACGGTCCCACAATGTGTTTTGCTAAATTGCAGGAAATTATTATTTTTAATGTCACATCCCCAAAAGAATTCTTTTGACTGAGTTGTATTTTTCCCTCTCATAATTTGAGATGTGTAAATATCAGTACATGGTATTTGCAATTGGAGCCAGGTGCAGAGCTTTTCCTGATATAAATTCACCATCTACCAGGCATCTGAGCACTTTTATAAGGAACAGGAAGACAAGCTTTAAGGGTTTGACTTCCCTTGCGGGCGGCGGGATTTGGCTAGTCCAGAGAATATATCTGTCTGAAGACTTTTCTGGATCTGGGCAGGGATCTCTTGTACTTCATCTTCCACCACAAATATCCCCCTCGAGGTTCATTCRTCTGTCCCTGTAGTGTTGCCAAGAAGAACTAAACAGCATTGTTGGACAYTGCAATTTTAATTTCCAAAGTGACTACAGTAATTTTTTTCAGCTGGTCCTCGCTGCTCTTGTTGGCAGCCATCTTGTTTGAAATGATGACTCCCCATTCTTCTTGTTGATGGTATTTTTAAGTCTTGAGGCACTAGCTGTTCTAGTTTGGAGGATTTAGATGAAATCTCTGGAGGTAAATGGGTATCCAGGGACATCTGACCATGGCAGGATATGTCTCTCAAGTCCACACAGCCCACCTGGAGTCCCTCCAGCTGTGCATCGAACAGAAGGTGGCTTTATTTTGCTTTGGCTGCCAAGTGTAGCAGCAGCCTAAAGGCAGGTTTTACTATGTGATCATATAATTTCCTATATATTATCATTTAGAGGAACTTCTCTTGACCGCAGTTTTGCTGATGAACCACCAGAGTCACATCAGGCATTACAGAGAAGACAACCCCATCAACTAGMTCACCATGACTGTATCCATGACACAACCATGTGTTAGAAGGAGCTATGTGTGTACACCACAGGGAGGTCACCAGGCAAAGCTCCTGTACAAACCAAACCAAGTCAAGCCCACCTAGGAACTGCTGGTAAGGCAGAGCAGAAACAGCCTCCACAGTCTTTGTGTGTCAGATTTACCTGTGTGACTTTGGAATGAAGAGTTCTGGAAACCAAAGAGATGTGTGATCGCAGAAGCACAGTTYGTGGCATATTTCCAAATAAAACCAGAAGGATCATCACGTTAGAGCATTTATATTATTTATGTCTTCTTCATCCACTTGGTTTCTCTGAGAATGCATTTATCTGTATCTCATTAAAAAGCATAAATAACCTATAGTCATGACTGGATAATGTTGCATGGGCAACATCCTTGTAAYGCCAACATCAACGTGTAAAACTGCTGTAATCCAGACCTGGAACTGTTCACTAAACAAAAACAGGCCCTGACTTTGTTTCTTTTGACCTGATCTAAACTAAATCCTTTTTTTTTGTTTTTTTCCTGAATGCTGCTCAGCATTCCAGTAAGACTGGAAATCTTAATTAATTTATCAATTACAATTTATCTCCAGGGAACAGTTTCATGCTGTGAAATTTATTTCCAGGGAACAGTTTCACAGTTATGCCTGCTGTCAGAACTTTTCAAACTGGAGATGTATCAACTAAAATGATATCATATGTTCCTCGTAACAGTGTGTGTTATGACAAAAAGATAGAAGAGAAAGATTTATCGGAAGAAGATTGCCAGATGCTGTCCAGAGAGTAGAGAAAGCCATTAGCTCTGAACTGAATGAGTCCCTATTCTTTACCAAGCCACTAAAGTCCAGGCATTGTAACAAATGCTGCATGTGTATTTGAAGGTTTGAGAGGGAGACAATGAATAATAAAATACCTTAATTGGATGGGGATAGAATTAGCTTCAAAAGTCAAAACATAAGGGTTTGCGGGTTTTTGTCAAATTAAAGCACATCGCATTAGATATATATACACATAAAAAGATCTTTAGCATTTCAATTATGTATTAAAAATGTGTCTTTTATAATTTATGGAGACTGTGAGTTTTAGAAAGCTGTTTCCCATGTGTCTTCCTTGCTGCTGCTGGAATAAACTAGAAACTTTGACTTCCCAGGTAACAGCTAAGTAGCAATCAGCCAGTGATCAAGTACAAGTAGTTCAYATGAAAGATCAGGCTTGTTCCTGAGCTGACCAGGCTGCTGTCTTCCACACAAAGACCTTTCAGGACAAGAAAATAAATGTTCTACTCCCTATTCTTAGAGTAAAAGGCACAATCAACAGGAATATGGAAAGCTATACCAGCCTGGAGAAAGACGAGCATGTAAAAGAAAACCTCCAGAAAAAGGAATTATCTAGAATTTATACAAAGAGTCTGCCTGGAGCCTTCACAGTAAAAATTTAACCACTGTTAAGTGTTCACCATCCTAGTGGAATTTTGGGGTGAAAAGTGAACAAGAAGTTCTGGGAAGCTGCTGCATATTAGGATCTTTTGTTTTATTAGCTGCCAGATATGACTTATCCAGCAGCATGATGAAGAAATCTGGATACAATACATTTATTCTGGTCTCAAAAAAAAATGAGGTAGAAGAAAGAAAGAAAGAGAACCATTTGCTTCTATTGGGGTCTTTTTTTAATTATCTTTTCATTTGCTGATTTTTTTGCATTTGTGGAATCTGTAACATGSCTTCCAAAAAGTTTTGGAAGAAAAAGAAAGCCAAAATTTCCCAGTTGTTAGTAGATTTAAGGCAATTAAAACAAGGGATTCAAAGTAGGTAAATCTGAGGGGTATCACAATAAAAAAATTGTTCTGGCTTAATGACAGTAGCATTATGAAAATCAGTAATGTGTTTTCAATTAAATATGTGAATACATTAATGAATGAGATCTGAGAGGAGTGTGTACATCAGCTGCACAATAGCCAGTGAAAAGAAAAGAAAAAAGGGAAGGGAAGGGAAGGGAAGGGAAGGGAAGGGAAGGGAAGGGAAGGGAAGGGAAGGGAAGGGAAGGGAAGGGAAGGGAAG